>JARQWZ010004965.1:0-91608 GCA_033150135.1 Gobio occitaniae
CCTCAGGTTATTGTGCAGTGTTGTTGGTTGTTTCCTCAGGTTATTGTGCAGTGTTGTTGTGTCTGCTCAGGTTATTGTGCAGTGTTGTTGTGTCTCCTCAGGTTATTGTACAGTGTTGTTGTGTTTCCTCAGGTTATTGTGCAGTGTTGTTGTGTCTCCTCAGGTTATTGTGCAGTGTTGTTGTGTTTCCTCAGGTTATTGTGCAGTGTGTGTGTGTGTGTGTGTGTGTGTGTGTGTGTGTGTGTGTGTGTGTGTGTGTTTTTCCTCAGGTTATTGTGCACTGTTGTTGTGTCTCCTCAGGTTATTGTGCAGTGTTGTTGTGTTTCCTCAGGTTATTGTGCAGTGTTGTTGTGTTTTCCTCAGGTTATTGTGCAGTGTTGTTGTGTTTCCTCAGGTTATTGTGCAGTGTTGTTTTGTCTCCTCAGGTTATTGTATGGTGTGTGTGTGTTTCCTGTGACTGTGGGCTGCAGAGCACAGTAATACACAGCTGAGTCAGACACACACACATCCTGGATCCTCAGAGGAACTGATCTTAATGTGGAGTTCAATGTTGCAGAAAATCTCTCCTTAAAATCCGGCTCTGTCCGTTCCTTCACCAAATGGTGTATTTATTCAGAATGAATGTTGGGGATCTGTTTGGCAGCTGTTTGTACCAGAAGAGATAAGCATTTGCAGCGCTCATGAGGGTATAATTACACAATAAAGGTCACTTGATTTCCCTCAGCTGAAGTTTCTCTTAAAGGCTGATCAACACTGTCCTGTCCCCAGCACACTGGAAGAGATGGGGCATCAATTAACACTCATTTACAGATACTCAAATAAATAAAGTGTAAATGATGAAAGACTGTTCTCTCACCTAAATCATGTGCCGTGAAGAAAAGAGTAAAAATCACCCATTTAGTCATTGTTGCTCTGAGAGAGTGAGAGAAAAGCAAACTAAAGCGAGTCTGCGCTTATGGTGAATCTCTCCATCCTTAGGAGCTTCTCTTGATGTTTCAGAAACCTGCACAGGCTCAGGAATTTAAGGGATGCTTCCCCCTGCTGGTGGATTTATACATTAAACACCTGCTTTTCAACTTCATTTGTGACCTTTGAAATAATTTGTGATTTTAATCATATAAACCATGGAGTGCAATGTCCTTTGACAGATTGTATTAAATGTTATTACATATTATCCATCTCTGTGTCTCTGAAACAAGATGAGTAGTCCAGTGAGACGACAGGATAATGATTTTCTTTCTCTTAGTAGTTTTAGATTCTTCTTTAAGGTTCAGCCTAATTTGAGGAATGATTTATTCTTCTTAATTTATTTGCTGAGCTGGACATTACATAACCTTACATATGTTAATGCTCCAGCATCTAAATCCTTATTATATTTATTTGTTATTTAATTTTAAAATATGTATGGAAGCCAACATTATGTTGAAATAAGTCAACAGTGTAACTAAAGTCAGAATCGGTTAATCAGATTAAATCAGAAATAAAATTACAGTTATTGGATAGATGAGAGAGTAAATGATAATGTAATGTTTAGTCACATTTGTCAAGCTTTGATTTACTAAAGTCATGGGATGTTATATTATAGTAGAATATGTATTATTATCTGTTATTTTTGATCTCTTTCACTTTCTTTTATTTGCCTTTATAACACGAGTAAAATATCATGTGTAACCACACACAGGTGTTTCCACTTATTATGAGAATTACAGATTGTGGGTTTGATGTGGCTTGAGATCAAAGTGAAAAATGAATGTGAGTTTTTGTAAAGCGTCTCAGGCTCTTTGTGTCACTGGGCTCCAACTCTCAGAGCACAATAATAGAGAGCTGAATCTGACAGAGTTACACTGTTAATACTGAGTTCAGTGGAGGAGCGGGATGTAGTCGATGCAAAACCGAGGATCAGAGGGGCTCCCAGTATCACTCCCATGTTCGAGCATCTTTCCATATTAAATACTGAGGTTCTGTGTGTGGATACCGTCTGTACCAGTAAAGAGTAACATAATCACTGCTTGTCTCATATGTGCAGCTCAGCGTCACAGTCTCGTCTTCCTTCTTTATAACGCTCGTTTCTTTTGGCCCAATCTGGTCTGCCCGTCATCACACCTACAACAGAGAAATAAGAACATTACTGAGACAACTTGCACAAAACTATTTCTTGGACTGTTTTTCTGCATCACTAATGAATAAAGAGAGTCCATTTGTACCTGGAGTCAGAATTAGTATCAGAAACAGGTGTATTTCCATGTTTAGGTCAGATCAGTGTATTAATGTCCTCTGTGCTCTGATGCTCATGCTTTAGTTCAGCGCTCACAGGAGAGGCGTGTCTTTAGACTTTCTTTATGCTGATTGGTTGGAGGTGTCAGTGTTGAACACAAGCACAAGAAATCAGAATGTGTGTGTGATGGGGACCTTTATGAGCGCATTAAAAACCATACACACCAACACATTCTGGAATCATAGATCAACTGCTATCTGGTAAAAAATGTAATGACGTAAAAAATAGTATAAAAAAAATTAAATACTGTAGATTTGCTCAGCTTTGAGTAGAACAATTTTATGTATTGTTTATTATTGAAATGATTCTCACTTTGTGAAAGATAATTGTATAATATGTTTCTATTTTGTTTATAGTGTTGCTTTGGCAAAGGTGGAGAGTTTTTATTCATTTTGCATGTTTGTGTGTGTGTGTGTTGAGTGTGTGTGAGTCACAGTGGGCCTCAGAGCACAGTAATACACAGCAGAGTCTGACACACACACATCCTGGATTGGTGCTGCGTGATGGACGTAGTATGTGACGGCATACCCGGAAGATACAAAGAGACGTCTGAACACAACAGAGATAGCGTTCTTTGCGATGAAGTGAGCACTCTGTCTGGTTGGGTGGACACAAGACGCAGTGTCCTCGTTCCCTTCTCGGGGAACAAGGGTTATAGTCATAACCCGAGACGTTCCCCTTCGAGGGAACTCGAACTGCGTCATCGTGACGACACTTTGGGGAACAAGTACCAATTATGCCGCACCAATCATACCCAACCCAGTGTGAAGCTGGAACCCAGGCACAACTAGGGGGCGAGCACACTAGCACCAGGCGTACCTAATGTACCTATCATTAGTACCTAATGAAGGTGTGCGGGGTGGCCTACCCAGCTGCCTCGCAGATCTCTTGCATAGAGGCTCCAGAAAGGAGGGCCACTGAGGAGGCCAAGCTCCTGGTGGAATGAGCCCTCATGGCTAACGGTGAAGGCAGATTGCGCACCTGATAAGCCGTGGCTATAGCCTGGACAATCCAGTTACTGATTGTCTGTTTTGAAACAGGCATCCCCTTCTTGGGTGAACCAAAACACACCAACACACACAAGTCTGACTTTCTCCACTGAGCAGACCTCTCCAGGTAACTCCTCAATGCCCGCACGAGGCAGAGGAGGTGAAGTCTGCTCTCTTCCGCCGTCACGTGAGGTGGAGGATGGAAGGCCTGAAGAACCACTGACCGTACCACATTAGATGGCACCCTGGGCATATAGTCCAGACTGGGATGCAAGATGGCCTTAACTCCACCAGGGGCAAACTCCAGGCAGGTTGGTGTTATAGCCAAGGCCTGGAGGTCCCCCACTCTCCTCAGAGAAGTGATGGCAAGGACAAAGGCCACCTTGAAGGTCAGGATTCTCGCCTCCGCCGACTCCAGCGGCTCAAAGGTGGCCTCAGCCAACCCTCCAAGCACCACCACCAGGTCCCAGGTTCGGACTCTGGAACGAGCCGCAGGCCTCATCCTCCGAGCCCCACGGAGGAATCGTACAACCAGATGGTGCCTTCCCAACGGCCCATCACCTAAAGGTGCGTGGAAAGCCCCAATGGTAGCCACATACACCTTAAGTGTGGACGGGGAAAGACCGGCGGAGAAGCGGTCCTGAAGGAACTCCAGCACTGAAGCCACCGGGCAGATAACTGCATTCACCTCCCACTCTCTACACCAAGTGGAAAATACATTCCACTTCAGGCTCTACAACCTCCTGATGGAGGGAGCTCTGGAGCTGAGTAGGGTCTCCACGACACCCGCCGACAGGCCCTGTCCTAGGTACCGGGCCCCCTCAGGGGCCAGACCCAGAGATCCCACACCTCTGGCCGGGGGTAGAATATCGGCCGTCCATGACCACGTCCCAACCAGTGAGGGAGGCATCAGTTAATATGAATCATTCATAAAATAAATGTATTTTTCACTAGGGTAGATGCTACAGTCATTGATATGAAATTCCAAGAAAGAAGCAATGTTAAAGATTATTAAATGTTTTGAACATTGAGATGTTTGCACTACTTTCCAGGCAGTGAAGTTGCATCTGAATTTGTTTCAAGTTTTTGACATTTTTACATGTAAGATCCAAATGAAATATAGTAGCGCCATCTTTTTAATATGTTTTTGAAACACTAAGCCCTTTTCACACCACCTCAGATAGTGAAAATGCATTTGAATGTGTGTGAAGTTTCAGACAATTTTCCAAAAATATTTGACCCTTATAGGACAAAGTCAGTAATAAATGGCTGCGCACTAAAAAAAAGGGTCAAAGGTAGATGTAGAAAACTAAATTTGGACAATGAAATATACAGTATGTAAAATATAAAGTCTTTTTTTCAGCTTTGATCTCTTAATGAGTCTACTAATTATGAACAAGCCCTGATGAAAGACGACTGTGTTGTCGCCTCGAGTCGGGCAAAAAAGCTGCAATTGAACCCGCCGAGAGAACTACAGACTGTCAGCTAGCATGCGTTCTGCTCTTGAGTGTAAATGAGACAAGTGTCTATTTCTGCAGATATATTCGTCTATATTCATCATTCAAAGAGGGAAACCGATGCAGCAGATGCACGAACCGTAAACAAAGCAGTGCGTGCTTACCGTTGTGAATATCAATAACGCTGATCACTTTCTTTATTCCACTCTGCTCATCGGCTCATGTTAATATTAACCCTTTAAGACCTAAGGGTATTTTTACAATTAATTTTCCGCCTGGTGTTATTTACTAAAAAAGCTTGTAAAACATCAACCCTGTTGTGCACAGACAATTGACACACCTCTTTTTTTTCAAGACAAGTTGCACTGTCAGTATATTTGTGTTGCATTGATGTCACCTGAATGTAAAATAAGTTATGGGACCATAAAGACAAATGAAAACATAAAACGGAAATTGAATCACTCAAATATTTATTGAAAACACACACAAATAAATAAAAGCTAAGCATATTTCCTCTGGAAAACAGTTTGTTCAAGTCTTTGGAGTCCTGGAACTCAGGAATAAACATGATAACTTATACAGAACCAAAACTATTAAAATTTTTCCAAAAAAAGTCCAGGCGCTTTTGGCCTCTTTGGATTTTGGATATTTACTGGTGCCAAGCCTCAAAACAGTTCCTATCAGGAACTTCTCCTCAAACTTTCTCCTCAAACTTTTTCCTCAAACTTTCTCCACAAAACTGCAGCGCGTCTCTCTCTCTCTCTCTCTCTTCTCTCTCTCTCTCTCTTCTCTCTCCTCAACACTAGCCGTGCGTCTCTATCTCTCCACAATAACAGAGCTGTGGTTCATGCGTAATGACGCACACCAACGTGGATGACGGATCAGCCTGTCATTGGTCAAACCCTCATCCAAAATGGCAGCTAGCATCGCGCTAGCGGCAAAAATGACGGAAAATTTATAAATTATGGACATCAAGTGGATATATCTTGGATGTAAGCGTTTTGATTTATTGCTGAACAACTCCAAAAAGATGCACATGTTCCAGGCTGGATAGAAAACCTTCTGTAAAGGCTACAAAGACACCAAAGACACCCCCGTGATGGCTAGCTCGTTAGCTTTCTGCTGGAAAAAACGGTAAGAAAATCGATAAAAGTTTCATGAAATAATATAGATATTTATCGGGGGTGCCGTGTGACGTCGTGGGCGATGCCGTCGGGCTCTGAGGGTTAACATATTCGCCCAGGAATACTCAGGTGATGATGTCAAATTAGAACAGCCTTCTATTCGTACCGTTTTGACTTCTTAGCTTGACTCGTTCGCTAAGCTGAACAGCCAATCAGAGTCCTCTCTCTCACCGACGGCCCAACGCCGATTCTACGGCTGCGTCCCAAACCTGGGAAATGCCTTTGGAGGACACGATTAAAGGTAGGAAGGCATCAAGGCACGTCTGAATCTAATGTCAGCTTCACTTCCTGTCTCCTGAGAGTCCTTCATCTGATGGACTTTTGAAGGCAGCATAAATGTGTCCTTCGCTGCCTTTGATATCCCACAATCAGCAGTCTAGGGTTTCAGACACAGCCTACATGTAGAATCTGCCCAAAAAACCCAGACGGTGTCCGATTAGAGCCAGCGGTGCGGAACACCCCGGAAAACTCAACTCGGACGTTGCCCGACGGCCGATAGTCGGCTTGGTGTGTCCTTTACAGTGTGTCATTTGTACAGTAATCTAACTACACTATTGAAGATGTAATTAGTAACTAGTAATTAATGACTTGTTTAGAGTAACTTACCCAACACTGACTGTGACAGTTTTAAATTCATTATTTGGTAACTCAAAGCGTATCGAAGCGTATTCAATGCAATAAAGTCAGACACTAAAACATGAACATTATACTTCCCTTTTGATTGATGTAAATCAGTAAAACTTGTAAATGGATTCTAGTGTAATGACAGGCCTTTATAGTTAAACCAGGAGTTATTCCAGAATGTTATGAATCATAATTCAAACTCTTTCATTTTTTTCTTTTTTTAATATCCGTTCTCGATTTGTTTCATGATCAGTTATTTAGTCTTCTTTAATTTACAATTAATGTATTATAATTAATACAGCATAAAACTAGGTCTCAGTACTGATGAAGCCCTGTCTGATGTTCAACAGGTGTTACCATATCCTCACATTTATAGTGTCTGTGGTTTCCTGAAGATATGTTCGTGGGTTAATACTCATTAGATTGCTGTTGTTCAAAGCAATAATGGTGTGTGTGAGTTTTTGTAAAGTGTCTCAGGCTCTTTGTGTCAATGGGCAACTCTCAGAGCACAATAATAGAGAGCTGAATCTGACAGAGTTACACTGGTAATACTGAGTTCAGTGGAGGAGTCAGATGTAGTCGATGCAAACCGACGGTCTGGTATATCCTCATAACTCTCTGATCGAGCACCTTTGAGCAGTAAATACTGAGGTTCTGTGTTTGGAGACTGTCTGTACCAGTAGAGATAGATGTCATTGCTGTTAGCTTCATATGAGCAGCTCAGCGTCACAGACTCTCCTTCTCTCCTGATTATATTAGTATCCTCGTCTTTTGGTCCAATGCTGTCAGCAAACACACCTGTAATAAAAGTTGAGACATCACAATATAACATTAAACCATCAGCCAGTTTCTCTTGCCAAAAACACCATGTGATGTTAAAAGTGCTCATTCCATCACCTGAAACTGTGATGGCAATCACTAGAAGACATCTCTCCATGTTGATATCGGTTTAAACAGATTCTGATAATGGTTTTAAGGTTAGCTATGGATCTTTCTTTGAGGTTTGCACATGAGCACTAAACTAAATGTGATTAATGATATAAAGGGTTTTATAGATGAATGACTGCAGTGGGAGGGGCTCTGCTGTTTATGAGTAGTGTGGGTGTGGTCAGTGACATCACAATCAATTCACAATCCCTTTGACCTCATACTGTAAAATATAACATCAAATATAACTCATAGGAATATCTGTAATTCTTTGTTAATTCAGAGTTTAATAACTAAATTGTCACATGACTGTCAGTTTGTGTTGTTTTGTCACATGTTCCTTTGTCTTAGTTTTCCCGCCACTTGTCTGTTTCCTTGGTTACCCTCATTAGTTAGTTTAGTTCAGCTGTGTCCTGTTAATGATCTCGTTTCTGTTTGCTATTTCAGTTCTTCCCTTTTCACTCAGCCTTTGAGTCTTTTGATACGAAAGCTTCACTCTAGCTCGTATGACTGATGGAGCTGAAGGAGGGAAGAGCCTTGGTAGAGTCGACTTGATGTAAGAGAACATCCTGGGGACAACCAACAGAGATGTAGCCAAAGATGGAGACCCAGATGGAGCTGATGATCCAGGAGACCGAAGAAGAGCCATGGCGACGAACATCCGAGGTAGAGTCGAGAGTCCAGAGGAACGAGGGAGAAGCCGCATGACTGATGGAGCTGAAGGAGGGAAGAGCCAAGGCGGATCCAAAGTGTCTATGGGCATGGGTGGAGCAGGGGCACAGAGGCTGGAGGCAGAGACAGGGGATCCTCTTGGCATGTAGGAGATGTAGAGGGGCTGAAGGACATCAGTTGAGATGGGGCTGAGGAACTGGATGACTGAGGAGGTGGGAGAGGGAGGGAATTCTGGAGATACTAGGGACGCTGGAGAATCAGAAGATGCTGGAGCTACCGGGGAACCAGGAAAAACCTCTCCAAAAAAATCTATAAGGTCCTCTTCAAAAATGTTGATCAGAGCAGACGGTGAGTGGTGACTTGTTGCTCACCAGCACTCACTCAATGAAAGATCCCTGAGGACCCACACCGGGAAGGCGAGCCTTTGTGCGCTCGTTGAAACTGGCCAGGTAGAAAGCGTACAGAGAACGATCAGGAAAGTCCGTAAGGCTCGCCAGATAGAGAAACGTACCGGTGTGGACCTCGAGTTCATTCTCCTCCTGCTCCAGGCAAAGCAGTAAAACAGCAGCTGAGCACATGCTCAGAAATGAATGCTGATCCAGAGGCAGTTTTGAACACAAGTTATTATCTATTTCATGTTTGTGTGTGAGTGTTGAGTGTGTGTGAGTCACAGTGGGCTGCAGAGCACAGTAATACACAGCAGAGTCAGACACACACACATCCTGGATCCTCAGAGGAACTGATCTTAATGTGGAGTTCAATGTTGCAGAAAATCTCTCCTTAAAATCAGGCTCAGTGGTTCCTTTCCCAAAGGAAAAGTCACTGAGAATTAATGTTGGGGATCTGTTTGGCAGCTGTTTGTACCAGTAGAGATAAACATTCGTAGCTGTGGTAGAATAATTGCACTGTAGAGTGACTTGATCTTGTTGATTTGCAGTCATTTCTCTTAAAGGCTGATCAACTCTGTCTTGTCCCCAGCACACTGGAAAATAGATGAACTATTTATAATATACATATATTGAGTACTGTAACTAAAACAGATACTGAAGTGTAATTGATTGTCTTTCTTACCAAAGTCCCGTGTTGTGAAGAAAAGAGTAATAATGATCAGTTTCTGCATTGCTGAGATAAAGAGATTATTTGAACATATTGTAATGAACGTGTCTCTCTGTCTTTACTGTAGCTCTGCTTCCTCTCTGCTGCTCTTCTCTTGATATTTCAGGTCTTCAATAGGTCTCACATGACACACCGTTGATGCCACTTTTAAAGGATACTTCCCCCTAGTGGTCAAATATCAGGATGTTCAAAAGACAGAATAAAAATGAGTGATGAAAGGGTGTGGACAGTTATTTAAGCAGCTGACCTCATTGCATATGCATTTGGAGAAGTTTTCATTTCAGACGCAACATTTTAATAATATATTTAAAAGAGTATTTAAATGAATCATGCAACATCATTTGCTAAGATTTGCAGTGTGTGGGTTTGCACTTTGTCATATAATTGAGTACTTTCTCTGTTGCTGTGTGTGTGTGAGTCACAGTGGGCTTCAGAGCACAGCAATACACAGCAGAGTTACACACACACACACACACACACACACACACACACACACACACATCCTGGATCCTCAGAGGAACTGCATTTGAGTCCAATGTTGCAGAAAATCTCTCCTTAAAACCAGGCTCTGTCGTTCCTTCAGCAAATGTGTATTTATTCAGAATGAATGTTGGGGATCTGTTTGGCAGCTGTTTGTACCAGAAGAGATATGGAATTGTAGAAGTTGTGGTATAATTACACTTTATAATAACTTGATCTCCTTCACTTGCAGTCATTTCTCTATAAGACTGTTCAACCCTGTCCTGTCCCAAAGACACTGGAAGAAAAAAAGTCATTCACATGAATTATGTGCAAAGTAAACTTCAACATTTAATAACCTAAATGAAAGTTAACTTTTCTGTGAGTGTAGAGAAATATAAAACGTGTGCTTGCCATCGTAATGTGCTATGAAACACAGGGAAATCAAAGCCCATCTGAACATAGTTGTTCTCTGAGGTAAAAGAACTGAACTTCACTCAACAGCTCCTAAAACTCTCTCTGTGTTTCACTGAGCTCTGCTCTGCTTTAATGTGTCATGTCACATGATCTACTGATACACCAAGAGAGCGATGCTGACCCCTTGTGGATAAACTTTCAAATTACTTAAACTTGTGTTATGTTGGAAACCATGAACAATTATTTCTCAAAATTAGGATTTGCTTAAAGTGTTTTTGAACACATTATTGATCCTCTCTACTCATCTCTTAGTGTGTATATCATGAAGCCATTTACATAGATATACCCATGGGCATCATCTACCTGTTTTTCTGTTAAAGTACACTATATCGCCTAAAGTGTTGGGACGCCTGCCTTCACACGCACATGAGCTTTAATGCCATCCCATTCTCAATCTGTAGGGTTTAATATGGAGTCGCCACCCTTTGAGCTCTAACAGCTTCAGCTCTTCTTTCCTCAAGGTTTAGGAGTGTGTTTATGGGGATTCTTCTAGAAGCGCATTTGTGATGTTGGACGAGAAGGCCTGGCTCTCAGTCTCCGCTCTAATTCATCCCAAAGGTGTTCTATCAGGTTGAGGTCAGGACTCTGTGCAGGCCAGTCCAGTTCCTCCACACCAAACTCGCTCATCCATGTCTTTATGGAGCGATGCTTTGAGCACTGGAGCGCAGTCATGCTGGGACAGGAAGGGGCCGTCCCCAAACTGATCCCGCAAAGCTGGGAGCATGAAATTGTCCAAAATGTCTTGGTGAAGCATTAAGGGTACTTTTCACTGGAACTAAGGGGCAGAGCCCAACCCCTGAAAAACAACCCCACCCCATAATCCCCCCCTCCATCAAACTTTACACTTGGCACAATGCAGTCAGGCAAGTCCCGTTCTCCTGGCAACCGCCAAACCCAGACTCGTCCGTTGGGATGTGCAGACAGAGAAGCGTGATTGGTCACTCAGAGAACACGTCTCCACTGTTCTAGAGTCCAGTGGCGGCACGCTTTACCCCACTGTATCCCACGCTTTGCATTGCACTTGGTGATGTGCGGCTTGGATGAGCTGCTCGGCCATGGAAACCCATTCCATGAAGCTCTACACACTGTTCTTGAGCTCATCTGAAGGCCACAGAAGTTTGGAGGTCTGGAGCTCTTGACTCTGCAGAAAGTTGGCGACTTCTGTGACCCTCAGCATGCGCTGACCCCGTTCTGTGACCCTCAGCATGCGCTGACCCCGCTCTGTGGCTGAGTTGCTGTTGTTCCCAATGGCTTCCACTTTGTTCTAATCCCACTAACAGTTGAGCGTGGAATATTTAGTAGTGAGGAAATGTCCCGAATGGACTTATTGCACAGGTGTCCAGCGATCACGGCCCCACGCTTGAGTTCTCTGAGTTCTCTGAGAGCGGCCCATTCTCTCACTAATGTGTGTAGAAGTGTCTGCAGGCCTAGAGCTGGAGTTACACACCTGTGGCCATGAAGGGCTGAACACCTGAACTCAGGGATGTGGAGGGACAGCACAATACTTCTGGCAATATAGTGTAAATGATCTGAAGAAGGTGTGCCTTGATTATGTATTGAACACATTTGTACATGAAAAAGGGTGATTTCTACCATAATGCTTTAAAGTAGCACTTTCTACCTACAATATTTATGCATTTGTACCGTAGGTTATTGTGCAGTGTTGTTGTGTCTCCTCTGGTTATTGTACGGTGTGTGTGTGTGTGTTTCCTCAGGTTATTGTACGGTGTGTGTGTGTGTGTGTTTCCTCAGGTTATTGTATGGTGTGTGTGTGTGTGTGTGTTTCATCAGGTCATTGTGCAGTGTTGTTGTGTTTCCTCAGGTTATTGTACGGTGTGTGTGTGTGTGTTTCCTCAGGTTATTGTACGGTGTGTGTTTCCTCAGGTTATTGTACGGTGTGTGTGTGTTTCCTCAGGTTATTGTACGGTGTGTGTGTGTGTGTGTGTTTACTCAGGCTATTGTATGGTGTGTGTGTGTTTCATCAGGTTATTGTATGGTGTGTGTGTGTGTGTTTCCCCAGGTTATTGTATGGTGTGTGTGTGTTTCCTCAGGTTATTGTATGGTGTGTGTGTGTGTGTTTCCTCAGGTTATTGTATGGCGTGTGTGTGTTTCCTCAGGTTATTGTATGGTGTGTGTGTGTGTTTCCTCAGGTTATTGTATGGCGTGTGTGTGTTTCCTCAGGTTATTGTATGGCGTGTGTGTTTCCTCAGGTTATTGTATGGCGTGTGTGTGTTTCCTCAGGTTATTGTATGGTGTGTGTGTGTTTCCTCAGGTTATTGTATGGCGTGTGTGTGTTTCCTCAGGTTATTGTATGGTGTGTGTGTGTTTCCTCAGGTTATTGTATGGTGTGTGTGTGTTTCCTCAGGTTATTGTATGGTGTGTGTGTGTTTCCTCAGGTTATTGTATGGTGTGTGTGTGTTTCCTCATGTTATTGTATGGCGTGTGTGTGTTTCCTCAGGTTATTGTATGGTGTGTGTGTGTTTCCTCAGGTTATTGTATGGCGTGTGTGTGTTTCCTCAGGTTATTGTATGGTGTGTGTGTGTGTGTTTCCTCAGGTTATTGTATGATGGGTGTGTGTGTGTGTGTGTTTCCTCAGGTTATTGTATGGTGTGTGTGTGTGTTTCCTCAGGTTATTGTATGGTGTGTGTGTGTGTTTCCTCAGGTTATTGTATGGTGTGTGTGTGTGTGTGTGTTTCCTCAGGTTATTGTATGGTGTGTGTGTGTGTTTCCTCAGGTTATTGTATGGCGTGTGTGTGTTTCCTCAGGTTATTGTATGGTGTGTGTGTGTGTGTTTCCTCAGGTTATTGTATGGCGTGTGTGTGTTTCCTGTGACTGTGGGCCTCAGAGCGCAGTAATACACAGCAGAATCTGACACAGATGCAGAGGAGATGTTCAGATACACATGGGGTTGTTCCAGTTTAGTGAGTTTAACAGACAGTCTTGGATCTACATCAGATTGTTTGGTGTTTGTTGCACCATCAAAGATGAGCACAATAAATTCAGGAGCTGATCTGGGATTCTGGCGGTACCAGTAGAGATAATCTGCAGAGGAATAACTACAGGATAATGTCACATTTGAACCCTCCTCAGCAAAAAGCTCTGTTTTCTTCGGTGTGATGTTTCCAGAGACAGCAGCTGAAAAAGAATATGCAAAAGATACATTTTTAATTAGATTTGTTTTGATTAAACTCATCATTAACAATACATATATAAGTATACACACATGCCAGACTATAGAAGAGAAAAGCTGAATAAATATCCATTGTGCAGTGCAAGTGTTCACTTTAAGATGATTCAGACTGAACTGTTTCAGTGTGAAGGGATCAGATTGTGTCAGATGATCAGATCTGTGTAGTCCCTCCTCTCTGAGACGCATCATAAGTTTGACTTTTCTTCTTGAAATGTATTGGACTACAATTAGAAAATTGATCTATGATCATTATTTGAGAATATACAGTATAGTGCAATATCATTTATTTTAATCTTAAACATCTAATTATCCAATGTGTCACAATTTATTCCTGTTTTTTTTATCCAATTTAATATATTGATATATTTAATATATATTTTGTAATATTATTAATTATATATATATTCTATTGCGAACTTAATAAATATTTCTGATTTCTCAAATAGGCAAAATATGAAATTCATAGTGTGTGTCTGACAAAGGCAAATAAAACACACTAACTCATCTTTATAGATGAAGTATTCTCTTATAATGTTCTCCTAGTTTTGCTTTCTCACACTTGTCAGGTTTTTGTACAGTGTGTAGTGTTTGCAATAATAACAGTGTAAATGATTATATTTATTGCAATTATTAAATGATTGCTGCCTTAATGAGACATCAAAAGCTCTCTCTACACCGACCCCTAACCCTACCCAATAAATGCTTTTATTATTATGAAACATTTCGTTAATCCCTTTATTTCCATTTTTAGAACGTTTTCTTAATTTTTATTGAAAGTAAATGCCTTTCCGATGTGATATGTGATGGGAAATCTTGTGACCATTGGCATAAAAACCTGCCAGTTTTGTGGTACCCACATCAGAGCCTCCAGCCAAGATGACCGCCAGTCCTGTGTCTTTGGACAAAATGGCAGCCAAGCCTGAGCCCTCAGCCAAGATGGCCAACCCCAAGCCAGAGTCTCTTCATGTCACGGCCACCACGCAGAGAGGGAAGCGTTGGGCATTATGGCAATTTTGCAACACCAGCTGAAACCCAGAACAGAATAACTGAATGCATATCCATTGTACAGGATAGTCAACAGAGCCATTAACCCAACAGACCCAACACTTGGTTAGAGACTGCAGGAGAGTCAGCAGAGCCATTAACCCAACAGACACAACACTTGGTTAGAGACTGCAGGAGAGTCAGCAGAGCCATTAACTCAACAGACCCAACACTTGGTTAGAGACTGCAGGAGAGTCAGCAGAGCCATTAACTCAACAGACCCAACACTTGGTTAGAGACTGCAGGAGAGTCAGCAGAGCCATTAACTCAACAGACCCAACACTTGGTTATAGACTGCAGGAGAGTCAGCAGAACCATTAACTCAACAGACCCAACACTTGGTTAGAGACTGCAGGAGAGTCAACAGAGCCATTAACTCAACAGACCCAACACTTGGTTAGAGACTGCAGGAGAGTCAACAGAGCCATTAACTCAACAGACCCAACACTTGGTTAGAGACTGCAGGAGAGTCAACAGAGCCATTAACTCAACAGACCCAACACTTGGTTAGAGACTGCAGGAGAGTCAACAGAGCCATTAACTCAACAGACCCAACACTTGGTTAGAGACTGCAGGAGAGTCAACAGAGCCATTAACTCAACAGACCCAACACTTGGTTAGAGACTGCAGGAGAGTCAACAGAGCCATTAACTCAACAGACCCAACACTTGGTTAGAGACTGCAGGAGAGTCAGCAGAGCCATTAACTCAACAGACCCAACACTTGTTTAGAGACTGCAGGAGAGTCAGCAGAGCCATTAACCCAACAGGAGTGGTGCTGAGAGACACAGTCACTTAAAGTGCAAAGAGTCCTAATATCGAAAGAGTATGAGATCTCAGCACCCCTACAACACATGATAGACCAACTTAACGGATCTCCCTCTACTGGCTCCCTATTTTACTGCATGATGACAATTAAGACATTATTTTAAGAATGTATTTGTGTATAAAAGGAACGTCATGGAATGTGATATCTAAATATATTGTTAATGTTTCCCTAATGTTTTTTGTTTGACAGGCCTAAATTAACCTCACACAGGTGTTACCAGATATTTTATTGCATTCATGCTGGATAAATAGTGGTTATGATTGTGGTTTTCACTAGATCGGTTCAAAGTGAAAAGAGCTTCAGGTATTTGTACGACATGTTTCACGTTTTGTATCACTGGGCTCCAACTCTCAGAGCACAATAATAGAGAGCTGAATCTGACAGACGTACATCAGTAATAGTGAGTTCAGTGGAGGAGCGGTATGTAGTCGACTGAAACCGAAGGTCAGAGGTGTCTTCAAAAGCACCACTATATGCTCGTTCACCTTTGCGTAATAAATACTGTGGTTCTCTGTTTGGAGACTGTCTGTACCAGTAAAGAATAACATATTCACTAGCTGCACTATATGAGCAGCTCAGCTTGACCTTTTCTGTTTCTTTAGTGTTTTTGTCTGTCTCTTTTTCTGGCTCAATGTGGTCTCCAGTCACCAAACCTGTCAACAATAAAAGTGATTTTTGATTTGTGAAAGAAAGGTTGACAATGAAAATGATATCGCAAGAAAAATTTACTTTTAAAAAAACAAAAAAATAAATTATTAAAGCATTTGATGTTTTAAAATTGTAATTGATTATGATTATTCGTGAGTTAGTCAGTAAATAGTGTACCTGTTCCCACAATGAGAATAAGTATGAGGCATGTGTCCATGTTGAATGAGATCAGCTCAGTTCTCTGTTGAGACTCTCAGTGCTCTGAACTGGAAGAGACTGCAGAACACACACACACACACACACACACACACACACACACACACACACACACACACACACACACACACACACACACACACACAGGGACTTCCTCCTCACTGAACATCCTGCTGCTGATTATGATGGTCATTGAACTGTGTTAAATAACTACACAATTCTTATTTTATTTGAAATAGTTTCTATATAACACAAAACATGAGAAGAATGTGAATTAAAATATGTTGATGGAGTTCATCTGTCTGAATGTGTGCACACATGATAGTGATGATGATAGTGCATGCAATGGAGTATTTCTACAAAAAACAGATTTTGTCTGTTACCGTCTGTTCTTACCCATACAGCCAAAGACCGGTGGGTAACTGAGAAGGCGTGTGTCAAGTCGTGGACACAATTTAAAACAGTCTTTCTTCAGTCATTTTTACCTGAAGACCATGAGGTGGAAGCAGAGAAAAGGATTAGGGAAAGAAAGCAAGCAGTGGATGAAGACATTCGTTCTTTTGTTTACCAATATAGAGCTCTATGTCTGAGATTGAAGCCCGCCATGACAGAGCACAAAATACTTCAAGCTATATTGAGGAACTGCAATCCATGCATTGCCAGCATTTTATGTGGAACGGTATCCACGATAGAGGAGCTAGTTCGTGTAGGCACGCTGGGGGAACGAGATTTGAATGAAGAGAGGGTTTTTTTGGAGGCAAAGACAATCAGAGCAAGCAACATCACATGGAGGAGGAAAACCAGGCAGAGGACATTCCAACAGCCACAAAATTGCTGTATATACATAGGTTCACCAACCCCACATGACAACTCTGATGTTGCCTTTGAGTATTCGTAACCATCATCTGGAAGCAATTATTGATACTGGGAGCACTTATTCTTTGATCCAGGAGTCTCTCTGGGATCAGATCAAGCAGGAAGGGGAGTTTTTGCAGTCCAGCAAGGGTCAAACATTTTCTCTTGCCAATGGATTCGTACAGCATGCATTGGGAAAAGTTTCTCTACAATGTGTAGTGCACAACCAAGTTTATCCGTTCAGAGTATTTGAGACCAGGAATTATGATTTGACATTTCCTCTCATCATTGGACTTGAGTTTATGACTATTTCTGACATGAAGAGGAGTAATCAAATTGTTTAAGGGCTCCTGCTGGCTTGAAATTTGTTGATGTAATACCTTCTGCCACTAGACTGCTTGTAGCACTCCCAGCTATGCAGATGAGTGATGCTAATCGAACAATGATAAAAGAACTGGTTGATGTCGCTGAGGTTTCACAAAGTCAAAAAAAACGACAGCTAGAACTGCGGCCCAAGGTGTGCACAGATTCATTAGGATGTACTTGTCACGGGGTGACATACTTCCTGCATTACCCATCAAATTAATACTAAAGATGAAATACCAGTAAGGAGACAAGCATATCCAACACATGTCCATAAAAAAAGTTTAGAGATGACATAATAGCTAAAATGCTAGAGAAGGGATTAATCAGACCTTCTACCTCTCCATGGGCTGCTCCAGTAGTACTAGTATCGAAGAAGGATGGGAGCATTCACTTTTGTGTTGACTATAGAGCTCTGAACACCAAGACTCCTCTTGATGGCTTCCCTATGCTGCAAGTGCATGACATCCTTACTTCTCTCAATGGAGCTACAGTGTTTAGTGCACATGGTTTGAGGAGTGGCTACTGGCAGGTATGTATGGAAGAGGACAGCATGGCTAAAACTGCATTTGTCACCAAAACTGCCCAATATGAATTCCTATGCCTCCCTTTTGGGCTGAAAAATGCTGCAGAAACTTTCCAACGATTGATGAATTCCATCCTGCGGAGGTTCATTGGCAAGTTTTGCTTTGTCTATATTGACGACATTGTGATATACTCTACCAATGTCCAGGAACATTATGGACATCTTCGTCAACTATTTGCTGAGTTGGAGGCTGAAGGTTTGACGTTGAACATGAAAAGGTGTAATTTTTCTTCAGAAATCTCTTTCTTTTTTCGGGCATGTTGTCTCAGAAGGGGGAGTGAGGACTGAACCCTCCAAGGAGTAATCTGTACAAAACTTCCCCATTCCCAAGACGGTGAAGGAAGTTCAATGTTTTCTTGGATTAACGGGCTGGTACCATCGCTTTATTCCCAATTTCTCCGAGCAGGCAGCACATCTCCACAATCTAAAGAAGAAAGTGGCTAAATGGGAATGGTCTACAAAATGTCAGCAAGCTTTTGAAACCTTGAAAGAAGCTCTTCAGAAGGCCCCTGTATTGAACCTCCTGATTCCCCTCGTGACTTTCGAGTACAGACTGATGCTAGTAATATCGGGCTCTGAGCTGTTCTTACTCAAGAGTCAGAGCAGGGAGAATGCGTTGTTGCATATGCTTCAAGACTTCTGCAAGGAGCTGGAAAGGCATAATCTACAGCAGAGAAGGAATGATTGGCAGTGTGTGGGCTGTAGAGAAATGGCGTGAATACCTAGAGGGCCGGTGTTTTGAGGTGCTGACTGATCATTCCGCTCTTACCTGGATTTTTAACCAACTCTGACCTTCATCCCATTTTACGAGATGGGCAATAAGGCTGCAGAGCTTTGAGTTCACAGTGAAGTTCCGGAAAGGTAAATGTAACCTAGTCCCGGACACATTGTCACAGGGGTTGGAGGAAGAAGTCCAAGGGACTATAGCCCTTTCACAGGCAACCAGTGTGCCATTAATCTGAGAGGATATTGGTAGAGAACAGAAGGAAGATGTCACGCTTCAACCTTTGTTGGTGTGTGAATGAGTGTATGAATGGGTGAATGTGAGGCAAATGTAAAGCGCTTTGGATGGCCGTAGATCTGTTAAAAGCGCTATATAAATGCAGTCCATTTACCATTTGTGGGATGAGGCAAAAGATGGTAACACAAGTTCCCACCGTGTGCATTATGTTAACCAGAATGATTATCTTTTCAGATGTACCACTGACAAGAATGGGGGTGTTACATTCCGGCTCAAGGAAGTAACAAAAATAAAGGGTTCAAAGTCCAAAAATGAATTAGGCCAAAGATTTATTTACGTCTAGGGGTTACATAATAAAGAAAATAGATGTTCAACAAAAAAAAGAAGCGAACAATAAAGAGAAAAACAATATGAAGGTCCAATTCCTGAGCAAGAATGCAGGATAAGGGTCAGCAACTCCTCCCACAAAGGACAGCCGTCTTAAATACTGCTTTCCAAATTCAGTACAGGTGTGGATCCTTATCTGGCAACCTATAGGAGAAAGAGAACGCAACACAACAAACCCAAAACAAAACTGAGCCGTAACACCTCCCCCCTTAAAAAGGGAGAGATTCTCATTAGAAACTCTACCTTATACAAGTTCCAACCCCAAAACATGCATATAAAAAGAACAACCTTACCAAAGTTAGGGTGAAGTTAATATCGATCATTAATCATTGCAACTTCCCCAAACTCTAGCCATCTCTTAGTTTCAAAACCAGCAATCTCCCGGCGCCTGGAAAAAGCAAAATTAAGGAGTTGAAGACTGATAGAAGGGAAGAGAAGAGAAGTATTAATAGTCAAGAAACTTTATTCTCCACCACATGGGGCACGGGACAAAGCGTCAGCTAAGATATTATCTACGCCTTTCACATGACGAATCTCCAGAGCATAAGGCTGTAAGAAAAGAGACCACCTAATAAGACGTTGATTCGGATTCTGCAGAGAGTGAAGAAACGTAAGGGGGTTATGATCTGTGTACACCACGGTTGGCATAGTCCCACAAGACAAATACACCTCAAAATGCTGCAGGGACCAAATCAATGCTAACGCCTCCTTCTCAATAGTAGAATAATTGGTCTGATACGAATTGAATTTTCGTGAGAAATAACTGACAGGGCGATTTATACCACTCTCATCAGCCTGCAGCAGAACAGCTCCCGCTCCGACCTGACTAGCATCCACCTGAAGATTGAATGGTTTATCAAGTCGAGGAGCCGTCAGGACAGGGGACGATGTGAGCAATCGTTTGACATTCTCAAAAGCGCTTTCACATGTTGGAGTCCACACAAATTTAGCCTTTGCTTGCAACAAATCTGTAAGTGGGGCAACAACAGAAGAAAAGTTTGGACAAAAACTTCTGTAATACCCAGCCATTCCTAAAAAACGCATCAATTCACGTTTAGTCTGAGGGCTAGGAAATTTGTCAATCGCTATGACTTTAGCACGTACAGGCCGCACTTTGCCCATTCCGACAACCTTGCCCAGATAAGTCACAGTCGCCCTGGCAAACTCACACTTTGCCAGGTTGACTGTGAGTTTGGCATCAGACAAACGCTCAAACAGCGCACGAATTCGGATAAGGTGTTGATCCCATGTGTCACTATAGACAACAATGTCATCCAGGTATACGGCACAACCTTCTAAACCAGCTGTCACTCTGTTCATTAAACGCTGAAATGTCGCTGGGGCATTTCTGAGACCAAAGCTCATTACGGTGTAAGAATATAACCCAAATGGTGTAATGAAAGAGGAAATTTCCTGTGCTCGGGGGGTCAAAGGCACTTGCCAGTACCCTTTGAGCAAATCAAATTTACTGACATAGTTAGCTGATCCAACTTGGTCAACGCAGTCTTCCATCCTAGGCAATGGAAATGAGTCAGGTCTAGTAAGGATATTTACTCGTCTATAATCGGTGCAAAAACACTGAGTGCCGTCTGATTTTCCCACTAACAAACAGGGTGAAGCCCAATCTGAAAAGGAAGGCTTTGCTATGTTGTTTTCAAGCATGTAATTAACTTCAGCCTCCAATTTCTGACGTTTGTCACATGATACACGATAAAATCGTTGTCGGACAGGTTTAACATCGCCTACATCAATATCGTGTTGAATCAAGTGTGTACGAGAAGGAGTATCTGAAAAAAGAACAGAAAATTCAGTCAGCATAGAATTTAACTCAGAACGTTGTTTGCAAGATAAATGTTTTACCCATCCTTCTAAATTAGCCAAGGTCTCAGAGTTTTTTAGGCGAGGTTGTAAAATGACATCATCAGGGGTTTTCACATCCTGGTGCCCGTCACCTATTTGACTCAAACTAGCTAACGCAACTGAGGAACAAATGACTTCAGGAGCAGCATTACGAGAATAAAAGGGCTTTAACAAATTCACATGGCACAACTGGGTATGTTTCCTGCGCTCAGGGGTAGAAAGAATATAATTTTGATCAGACACTTTTCGAAGCACAGTGTAAGGTCCTAAAAACTTCGCAGCAAAAGGAGAATCTGGTAAAGGAAATAAGGCTAACACCTGATCTCCTGGACTAAATATGCGAACCTCAGACTTGCGATCAAACCAGCCTTTCATCTTTCCCTGAGTTTTCTCCAACTTTTCTTTTGCCAATTCCCCAGCCAAAACTAAACGTCGACGAAAACCCTGTATATACTGTATCAGACTCTGTGGTGGCTCCTCCGGTAACGCATCATTACTCAGTACCACCAAGGGTCCCCTTACACAATGTCCAAAGACTAACTGATTGGGACTAAATCCCAAACTCTCCTGTATAACCTCACGTGTGGCCAACAACAACCAAGGTAGTCCTTCCTCCCAATCACCTTTTAACTCAGTGCAATATGCCCTCAACAAAGATTTTAACGTCTGGTGAAAACGTTCAAGGGCACCCTGACTTTCCGCATGGTACGCACTGGATTTGTTGTGTCTAATGCCAAGCTGCCGTAGAACCTCTTGAAACATATTAGATGTAAAGTTTGTCCCCTGATCACTCTGAACAACCTTTGGAATTCCAAAAATAGAAATGAACTGGGACAAGGCTTTTACAACTGATCGTGTGGTGATTGATCGCAAAGGAAAAGCCGCAGGATATCGAGTGCTCTGACACATCACTGTCAATAAGTAAACGCTACCAGACTTTGAAGGTGGCAAAGGTCCAACACAATCCACCAGGAGATGCTGAAACGGCTGTTCCATAACAGGTATGGGATACAAAGGCGCAGGCTTTATGGTCTGGTTTGGTTTTCCAGTCAACTGACAGATCGAACAAGTCTTAATATACTGCCTTACATCACTCTTAACACGAGGCCAGTAAAAATACTGCAGCAAATGTTGATAGGTCTTATTTACGCCCAAATGACCAGACACCCCACCATGAGCAGAATCCAACACAGCATTTCGCAAAGAAACAGGCACAACTACCTGTATAATTGGTTCAGTCAAACCTCCCTCTGTGTTAGAAGTCCACTTCCGCAATAGTACCCCATTTTCAATGAAGTACCCATTAACGGAACTCTCTGCTACATCAGGAGATAAAGCAGCTTCAAACAGTGAGTTCAGAGATGGATCCTCTTTTTGAGCAGACACCCAGACCTGATGGGAAATAGAAGGCAAAGCAAGGAGACCAGGCACTACCCTCTTAGAGGTCAACAAATCCTTCACATCACTTAGTTTTGGCTCAACTGATTGTTTACTCATTGCACGTGTTAGTGCACAAGACACAAATACCTCTGGATACTGCTGGGAGATATCAGTGTCACCAAATGGAGCAGGACAAGTCGCAACCACAGGTGGAGGTGGAACATCACGCCACACACGGTCACCCGCCAGATTATTCCCCAAAATCACTGAAACTCCTTCCATTGGTAATGAAGGACGGACTCCCATCACCACTGCTCCATTTACTAAATCAGATTGGAGAAACATGTTATGTAGGGGTACAGACAATGTTTGTAAGCCAATGCCGCGAATCAGCACACTGTTTCCTGTATTGGACTCCTGAGTAAAAGGAAGGACAGTTTGCAAAATGAATGATTCCGATGCACCCGTGTCTCTGAGAATCTTAATAGGAACCTTCTCAGTACTTCCAAGCAATGACACATAGCCTTCTGTAATGAAGGGAGCATATCCAACATTGCAAGGTACCACTGGTTTCTCCAAGTTCTGTAAAATATCAAAACAGTCAGAATTATTATCTGTCTGAACAGATGAGATAACAAGAGCAGGCTTAGGTTCAGGTTTAACACGCATCAGTTTTCCTTTAAGTGCTAAACAATCCTTTTTCCAGTGTCCTTTTAAATGACAATAAGCACACCGGTCATTTTTATCAGCATAACTTTTAAAATTCCTCTCACTCTTATCAGACAAGGCATGACGGGCAGTTACACTCTCATTTGGACTATCACTGAACTTGAACCTACTTCTCTTGACTTCACATTTATGAGTGAGTACATACTCATCAGTAAGAATGGCAGCCTCTTCCATTGATGTAACATTTCGATCAGTCAAAAAGATGGAAACATGCTCAGACAAAGTGCTTTTAAACTGTTCTAACAGGAACAACTCATGAAGATCTTCACAACTAGTTACACCTGAAGCAGCACACCAGCGATCTAAGTGGATTTTTAAGTCTCTCGCAAATTCACAATATGTCTGTTCTGCAGGTTTTCGCATGTTTCTAAATTTCTGCCGATAGGCCTCTGGCACCAGCTCATAAGCTTTCAGTACAGCCTCTTTAACCTTATGATAGCTTTGACTATCATGAGCATTTAAAGAAGAATAAGCTTTCTGTGCCTTACCAGTTAGCACACACTGCAACATCAACGTCTGTTCAGTATCTGGCCATTTCATAATATCTGCCAAACGCTCAAACAAACTGAAGAATGTGTCTACATCAGTTTCACTAAATTGGGTATCAGCTTAATATTATTGGCTACATCCAACCCTTTTCTGACAGAACTGGTTAAACCACTTGCACTGTCCCCTATTTTACCCTCACCAATTAACTGAAACCGCACAGCCTCAACCTCCAATTTGCGAATTTCAATGTCACGATTCAATTTTGCCTTTTCTATCTCTAAAAGCATTAGTTCTCTTCGTTGCTCAAAAGAGAATGTGGAAGCAATAACTGAAGATTGTGCAGCGCTATCGTCATCATCATAACCAACAGGCTTATCAGGATCAAAGACCTCTAATTTAACAAGAGCGGCTTTAACAATTAGTGCCACAGACTCCTTTAATTTTTTTTCTTTGGTGGTTAAACAAATCTCATACCTAGCGGCCACCTCCAACAACTGTTCTTTCGTTAGTTTATCAAACAATCCCTCACAAGGAGACTCAAAAAATACATCTAAAACAGTAGCCATTATCGATTTTCTATTCAGCAGAACTCGTAACCGATTGCTTTAAATTTACAAACACCAACAAGTGATTATTCCCCCTACTCTCTCCTCCCCCCTAAAATAACTAAACCCTAGTCTTCATGCCTCCACCAAGAGTCGAGTATTTTTAAGCACTCAAATACCGTCAGATGTATAAACTCACGGACAAACCAGTGAGACATACAAAAGCGGCAGCGCTCTCAACTCAGCGTCAGCACAAAAACAACAAACTAAAATAAAAAAGATCAACGCAGTGCGTTGCTAAACCTAACGGGGAACATCACCATTAGTGTAACAAAATACAGAGTTCGCTGACAAATTACCTTTCAGCAATATTAGCTTACCGAATAGAGTACACATACACAACAAAATCCTGCCAGAGCTAACGTTTTTAACAAAGGGAACTCTTAAGAGAAATCAATGCACTTACCACACGATCTATTTCGGTTACCACTTATTTTCTCTTCAGTTGAGAACAACAATGAGGAAAATCCAACGTTTTAAAGACACCGAAAACTCTCGCGCACATTTCCCAGTAACAAACAAAACACCCACTGTTTGTTAGCGCTAGCACGCCAAGCCACACACAGGTGAATCGAATACCCGTCAAATACGCTCCGCCTACATATACACAGGCGCTAGTGAAAATGTTACAAATAATACGTTCTCTTTTCCAATAGAAGCTGGACCTTCCAAATTCTATCAAACATTTGAGGACGAGCCCCCAATTGTTACATTCCGGCTCAAGGAAGTAACAAAAATAAAGGGTTCAAAGTCCAAAAATGAATTAGGCCAAAGATTTATTTACGTCTAGGGGTTACATAATAAAGAAAATAGATGTTCAACAAAAAAAAGAAGCGAACAATAAAGAGAAAAACAATATGAAGGTCCAATTCCTGAGCAAGAATGCAGGATAAGGGTCAGCAACTCCTCCCACAAAGGACAGCCGTCTTAAATACTGCTTTCCAAATTCAGTACAGGTGTGGATCCTTATCTGGCAACCTATAGGAGAAAGAGAACGCAACACAACAAACCCAAAACAAAACTGAGCCGTAACAGGGGGTCAGAGTTTACAAGTTGTCATACCAACAAAACTGTGAACAGTGTCTGCAGTACGCTCATGCCCATCCATTAAGTGGTCATCTCAGGCATATGAAGACATTACGGAGATTACTAGAGGTACCATATTAGGCCAAGATTCTAAAAGATGTCAGGAGGATGTGTAAGGAATGGCAAATATGCCAACAATATAAACCCTGCATCTCCAAACTGGCAGGGTGTCTCCAGTCCACACCAGTGGTCAAACCAGGGTATATGCTGGGGTTTGACTTGATGGGGCCATTCCCTACAAGCCCTCAAATGAATGAGTACCTACTGGTGGTAGAGGACTTTTGTAGCAAGTGGGTAGAACTGTTCGCGATGAGACCCGCAAAGACCCATCTAGTATCTAATAATTTAATCAAAGATATCTTCACTAGATGGGGAACACCAGTGTATCTCGTATCAGACAGAGGACCACAGTTTACGTCCCAACTGCTGAATGAGACCTGTAAGCAGTGGGGAGTGGTACAGAAACTAACCACCACCTACCATCCCCAGACAAATCTTACCGAACGTGTCAATAGAGATCTCAAGACGATGATAGCCTCCTATGTCTGTGATAATCACCAGCAGTGGGACCGTTGGGTTGCTGAATTTCACTATGCCATCAATTCCGCCTGGCATGAGAGCACAGGTCATACTCCAGCTGAGATTGCCTTAGGGCGGAAATTGAAAGGTCCATTGGAACGCCTGGTACATAAGCCTCCAAACCCTGATCATTTAGCATATAGTTTGCTCGAGCGGCAGAAAGCAATGCTGGAGAGAGTGAAGGAGAATGTAAATAGAGCTCAAGACCGACAGGCCCAATACTATGACCTTTGAAGAAGATCAGTACAATACCAGCCAGGAGATCTAGTCTGGATACTCACTCATCCGCTATCTCGTGCAGGCGACGCTTTCATGGCAAAGTAGCGGCTAAATGGCAAGGTCCAGCTGAAGTAGTGTCACAGGTTAATAGTGTTAATTACAGGATACAAATGCTAGATAATCCTGATGGTACTGACACATATCATGTTGAAAAATGGAAACCTTTCTTTGGGGCTGTCCAGCCTTCTTCTAAAGGGGAGGGTGTGTAACAGTTCAAGGATGGATTTACTGTTACTGTAGTTCTTTTCCTAAACACTAGGGGGCAATGTCCTCAAGAATGAGGGTGAGGTCACCAATATAAGGAGAGACCAAGTAAAGTTAAGGAAGTGTGGTAGTATGAAATCAGGATGGTTGAGCTACAGCTCACTGTTTCCATCCTTTGTTAGGCCCGTGTTGGGAAAATGTGTTTCTTTCTACTGATCACCGGAGCCCTATGTTTGAATGAAGTATGTATTGAGTCAAGTTGGACTATTAGTAATAAGTTCAGCCGCTTAAGGCGTGTGGGAAATGCCATTGGATTATTTTGTCTGGATTTGCCTTGCCTGGAACTGGTAAACCTGCGGAGTATACACTAACTATCTGGGGATTGTTCATTGAGTCATCGTGCCGGTTGCTGGTTTTGGAGCACTTGGGACAATTTGATTGGCAACGGCCAAACAACGCTGGAAACCCAGGTTTCTTTGTAGTACTTCATTGACTGCTTTGAATGAACTTTTTTGTACATATTATGGTTAGGGGGGAAAACGGTTGTTTGTTTGTGAAGGTGGCTTGTTTGCACTCACTGACACTTTAAATATATGGGTATCAAAAGCTCAACGGATTGTATCCCACATATTCATCGTGTCTTTCTTTAAACTGCGATTTAGGAACGTTTGTTACAAACTGTAATTGTCAGCTTCATCTGTCTTCATGTCTGTCTCTGTGTTTCTCTCGTCTCTCATTGAAACAGGTTTTTGTGTAAAGCTGATGTTTTTCCTGTGACTGTGGGCTTCAGAGCACAGTAATACACAGCAGAGTCACACACACGCAGGTTCTTGATCTGCAGAGGAACTGAATTTGATGAAAGTTCAGAGTGAAATCTCTCCTGGAACTCAGTGCCATTTTCTCCTCCATATTTGCTTCTCCTCAGGATGTATTTAGGAAAGTCATTTTCTCTCTGGATGAACCAGAATAAATTTTCTTGCACTGAATCTGTTTCATATTTACACTGTAATGTGACGGATCTTCCTTCAGCTTCAGTCACAGGTTTGTCTGGCTGATCAACTGTGTCCTCTGATCTGACCTCTGTAAAGGGTTAAACAAATCATGTACAGTATAATACAACATTTAAGCAATTTAAAATGAGTGTGTAGCTGTATTAAGTGAAGATTCATACCAACAATGAACAGAGCAAAGAGAAATATATTCCTCAACCTGTGTGACATGACTGTCTGCTGAAGACACTTTCATGTCAAGATAAATCAGTGAATATGAGTCTTTCCTACTTTTAGTGTTATAATGATGATTGAAGGAGGAGCTTGTGCACAGACACCCATAAAGCTGCTTTATTGTCAAAGGTAATATTGAGTAGCTGCTGCCCTCTGATGGGGAACTGCAAGCACTGCATTAGTGCCATCTCAATAGTTTCATGTAAATAAAGATATTTGATTTCTGAATTACATGATATTCTAATGTGACTGGTGAACTAAAGGACTGTATTGTATGGATTTAATATAATTACTCTTTCATGCTAGTCTAACACACAAGATTACATTGTAATTTGCTGTTAGAGTTAGCATCGTAACTTACAGCTAACATCGTTATTGTGTGTGTGTGTGTGTGTGTGTGTGTGTGTGTGTTTCCTCAGGTTATTGTGCAGTGTTGTTGTGTTTCCTCAGGATATTGTGCAGTGTTGTTGTGTTTCCTCAGGATATTGTGCAGTGTTGTTGTGTTTCCTCAGGATATTGTGCAGTGTTGTTGTGTTTCCTCAGGTTATTTTATGGTGTGTGTGTGTGTGTGTGTGTGTGTTTCCTCAGGTTATTGTATGGTTTGTGTGTGTGTGTGTTTCCTCAGGTTATTGTATGGCGTGTGTGTGTTTCCTCAGGTTATTTTATGGTGTGTGTGTGTGTGTGTGTTTGTGTTTCCTCAGGTTATTGTATGGCGTGTGTGTGTTTCCTCAGGTTATTTTATGGTGTGTGTGTGTGTGTGTGTGTGTGTGTGTGTGTGTGTGTGTGTGTGTGTTTGTGTTTCCTCAGGTTATTGTATGGTGTGTTTGTGTTTCCTCAGGTTATTGTATGGTGTGTGTGTGTTTCCTCAGGTTATTGTATGGTGTGTGTGTGTGTGTTTCCTCAGGTTATTGTATGGCGTGTGTGTTTCCTCAGGTTATTGTATGGCGTGTGTGTGTTTCCTCAGGTTATTGTATGGCGTGTGTGTGTGTGTGTTTCCTCAGGTTATTGTATGGCTTGTGTGTGTTTCCTGTGACTGTGGGCCTCAGAGCGCAGTAATACAGAGCAGAGTCTGACACTGATGCAGAGGAGATGTTCAGATACACATGGTTTTCTTTTTCTTTTCTGATCTCAGTGGTGAATCTTTGATCTACATCAGATGTCTTAACATCTTTTGCACTGTCTGAAATGAGCACAAGGAATTCAGGAGCTGATCTGGGATACTGACGGTACCAGTGAAGAGTATATGCAGAAGAATAAGTGCAGGATAATGTAACTCTTGAACCCTCTGCAGCAAACTCCTGTGTTGTGTTTGGTGTAATAGTATCTCCATTACTCGCACCTGCAAAGAAAAGGGAAATAGTCTCAAAGGGCGCAAAAAATATGACTATGGTGATAAAATGTGAGCATTTTAGAAGTTAATTCACATATAGTGCACTTTTATATATTAAGGCCACACATAAGACCATATATTTAATTATTAAAAATGACTTAATTTTGATAATAAGCATTGAACAGCATTGGAAAGATGGTACTTACATGCTAAAGCAGAGAGCAGAATAACTGAATGGAGGATCATTGTATGTGTGCTCACAGTCTCAGCTTGAATTATCTTATGACAGTCTCTGTCAGGCTCAGCAAAATACCCTCAGACACGTTAAGCTCCTCCTCCTCACCACCTGGGACAATAAATCAGTTTATCACCATCACCTTTTGACCTCGGTTGCTTCAGAAGATGTTACAAAGACAGAGTAGCATCTTTTATCAGAAGATTTAAACACTTTTTTCCAACCGGATCCCACCTGTGATCTATTCGACAGGGCCCCTGTATGCAGTCCGTGTATGATACAATTTTAGGCTAATAATGCATAATTAATAGCTGTAATGTACCTCAGTGTTTGGTACTATGACCCCTGTGTGGTGTACAGTTGGATCATAAAACCACTGTAAATATGAAATATGACCAAATTATGCATTGTCCACAGACTGCTTACAGGAGCCCTGTAAAATACGTTACAGGTGTTCTTTACCAAATGTGATGTGTCCTAAAAATCAGACAAAAGTTTCAGAGAATTCATATACTCCATAATTATGAAATATGTCCCATTTATACATTGTACACAGGGACCCTGTCAAATAAGTTACAGGTGTACTGTACCATATGTGATGATGTCTCCTAAAAATCAGACGACAACTTTCAGAGAATTCATCGGCTTCCATCCACGGAGTGCGCATTTGTCCCCTTTCTGCCTATTTCGCCCCATGTCCCAGGCTCTGAAATTCAAACGGCTATAACTCCGTGAGCAAGCCGCCTAGAGGCACCAAACTCGGGTTGAAGGAGGGTCTTGGGGGGCCCTCTCCGATGCACTCTGGCCCGAGCTTTCTAGGTCCCCCGCTGGCCGAGATATGGGCCCCAACAGGAAAGGGTGCACTTTAGAAGGAAGGGTCCCAGAGGCTCCTAGTGCCACTAGGAACCCCTCACCACCACGAAGGATGAACCTTTAGGACTCATTTTGTCCAAAAGTCCCATATCTATAACCGAGTGTATATAGGGGGTCGAGCCGCGTTGGAGCTCTTCCACCCCCACCGTCCCCAGCTCCTGAGACCTTCCGGTTATGAGATACAACCACTTCCAGTCCAGGTTAGACGGGGCACATTTCGGATTAGCCCCATAACCCCAGAGTATGCAGCCCCAACTCTGCCTGCATCCCGTTATACATCCAGTCAGAGTTCCATCTTGGACCAACTGTGAGTCATCCCACCTGTGATCTATTCTACAGGGCCCCTGTATGCAGTCTGTGTACGGTTAAATTTTAGGCTAATAATGCATAATAAAAAAGCTGTAATGTTCATCCGTGTGTTGTATTGTGTACATGAATGTGTGTATTTACACATATTTATATAGCTCAGTTAAATGACAGCGGGTGGATTCCTGTAAACTCTGGTGTTGGTGTTAGGTTTCTATTTTTCTGTAAACTTCATCACATCTGGTGAAACCATGGCAGGACGTAATTAATAGATGTAATGCGCATCAGTGTGTTGTATTGTGTCAACACACTGTAAATATGAAATATTTTTATGCATTGTACACTCTGATTAGGCAGAGATTAGGCATTCAGGGGGCTCTTTAGGCTACTCGTGGAAAAAAGGATGAATATTAGGCAGTCAGGGGTCACTTTAGGCTACTGTTAGGGATCCGGTATTTATCCCAGTTCCTGATTAGCTCTTAACATACAATAATAATTACTTGCATCTTAAGTAGCCTTGTGCTGTCAGGTCAGAATTAGATATACCTACACTAGCTTGTTTTATCATACCAGTAATCAAATCAAATCAAATCACTTTATTGTCACACAACCATATGCAAAGTGCAACAGCAGGTGAAATTCTTGGGTGCAGTTCCGAGCAACATAGCAGTCATGACATGACATGTACAACATTAAAAGCAGCATCAGATTACACATCTGATGCGCACACAATTACTCACAGCACAGTATACACTACAATAAACAATAAATAATTTACACAATGTGAGTGTAGTTCTCACAGCTTTAAACAATATACGCATACTTACAATATACATATACTTTAAACAATATACACTAAAACATACATCAAACAGTATACATTAAGCTATAATAATAATAATAATATACAATGTACAGTATACAATATTATTCACAGTAGAGATCCAATGTACAATAGGTGCTATATGATAGATAAATGTGTATATAATGTGTGTGTATCTGCAGTGGGTTGTGCTGAGTGATATTCTGTCCAGTGTGTTATGATCCTGATGGATCAGGAGTTAAGGAATCTAATTGCTTGTGGGAAGAAGCTGTTCTGGAGTCGGCTGGTGCGTGTTCTGATGCTGCGGTACCGTCTGCCTGATGGCAGCAGTGAGAGCAGCCCATGGCTCGGGTGGCTAGAGTCTCTGATGATCCTCTGAGCTCTCTTCACACACCGCCTGGCATAAATGTCCTGGAGGGAGGGAAGCTCACCTCCGATGATGCAGCTGGCTGTGCGCACTACCCTTTGCAGGGCTTTGCGGCTGCGGGCGGTACTGTTGCCGTACCAGGTGGTGATGCAGCCAGTCATCAGGCTCTCTATGGTGCTGGTGTAGAAGCGTGTGAGGATGTGGCGGTTCATTCCAAACCTCCTCAGTTGTCGCAGGAAGAAAAGGCGCTGATGAGCCTTCTTCACAACGGCCTCGGAGTGGACGGACCATGAGAGTTCCTCTGTGATGTGGACACCGAGGAACTTGAAGCTGCTGACTCTCTCCACCGGTGCTCCATTGATGGTGATGGGGTGGTGTTCTCTCTCATTCCTCCTGAAGTCGACCACCAGCTCCTTGGTCTTGCTGACGTTGAGGGAGAGGTTGTGCTCCTGACACCATCGTGTCAGAGTGTGCACCTCCTCTCTGTAGGCCGTTTCATCATTGTCAGTGATGAGACCTACCACCGTCGTATCGTCAGCAAACTTGATGATGGTACTGGAGCTGTGGGTTGCCACACAGTCATGTGTGTACAAGGAGTACAGGAGTGGGCTGAGAACACAGCCCTGAGGGGCTCCAGTGTTGAGAGTCAGTGATGAGATGTTACTGCCCATTCTGACCACCTGGCGTCTGTTTGACAGGAAGTCCAGGATCCAGCTGCATAACAAGCTGTTTAAGCCTAGAGCCCGGAGTTTCATGTCAAGTATGGAGGGCACAATGGTGTTGAATGCTGAGCTGTAGTCTACAAACAGCATTCTCACATATGTGTTCCTCTTTTCCAGGTGGGAGAGAGCAGTGTGTATGGTGGATGAAATGGCATCATCAGTGGAGCGGTTTTTGCGGTATGCAAACTGCAGTGGGTCCAGTGAGGGGGGGAGAACATAGCAGATATGGTTTCTGACTAGTCTCTCAAAGCATTTGCTGATGATTGGGGTCAGAGCAACAGGACGCCAGTCGTTTAAGCAGGGTGTTTTTGATTGCTTCGGTACAGGAACAATGGTGGACGTTTTGAAGCATGTGGGGACCACAGACAGGGATAGGGACAGGTTAAAAATGTCCGTGAAAACTCCAGCCAGTTGGTGAGCGCACGCTCTGATGACGCGGCCCGGAATGCCATCTGAACCCGCGGCTTTACAGACGTTCACCCGCCGGAAGGATCGGGTTACATCCGCTACAGTTACAGAGACTGAACTAACCTCTGCATCCTCAGCCACGAGCTCTCTCTCCGCGAGGGCGGTGTTAGTTCCCTCAAAGCGAGCATAGAAGGTGTTCAGCTCGTCCGGGAGAGAGGCAGCGGTGTTCACGGTGGAGTTTGAGTTCCCTTTGTAGTCCGTGATGGTGGTAATTCCCCTCCACATGCTTCTGGAGTCGGTGGTGTTGAACTGTCCTTCAATCTTGTCCCTGTACTGGCGTTTTGCTGCTCTGATGGTTTTCCGGAGGGCATAACTTGCTTGTTTATGCTCCTCCGCATTACCGGAGTTAAAAGCGAAGGTCCGCGCATTGAGTGCCGCGCGAACATCCCCATTTAGCCACGGCTTCTGGTTTGGGTACAGCCGAATTGTTTTGGTCGGAACAACGTCTTCTACGCACTTCCTGATGAAACACGTTACGCTATCAGCGTAGACCTCGATGTCGTCATCAGAGGCCGACCGGAACATCTCCCAGTCCGCATGATCAAAACAGTCTTGTAGCATAGAGTCCGATTGGTCCGACCAGCACTGGATGGTTCTGAGGGCGGGTGCTTCCTGTTTCAGTCTCTGCCTGTAAGCGGGCAGAAGGAGAATGGAAGAATGATCCGATTTGCCAAATGGTGGGCGCGGGAGTGATTTGTAACCATCCTTGAAGGGAGAGTAATAGTGATCCAGAACTCGGTTCCCTCGCGTGTTGAAGTTAACATGTTGGTGGTATTTAGGTGCAATGCGCTTGAAGTTGGCTTTGTTAAAGTCCCCGGTCACAATAAATGCAGCCTCAGGATGCGCGGTTTCCTGCTCACTCACTGTCCTATACAGTTCCTTTAGTGCCCGGTCTGTGTCGGCTTGTGGGGGAATATACACAGCTGTGATGATGACCGCTGTGAATTCCCTCGGTAGCCAGAATGGTCGGCACAGAACCATGAGAAATTCCAGATCAGGAGAACAGAAAGACTTGATAGAATGTACGTTCCTCTGATCACACCAGGATTGGTTGATCATAAAACATACACCCCCGCCTTTGCTAATCGCCTTTGCTAATCTAGGTGTATGAACCCATTAACCATTAGTGAACAACATAAAATCAATAAACAGTCAATAACCATTTCAATAAAATCATGCTTGCCCTCCAGCAGACGCATAGGCACTTTGTCCCCCATGGAGCGAGAGTGCCCCCAGAGGTGTCCACCACAGGTCAGTGGGTCTTTTACCCCACCTTACCATGGTTAAGGGTAAAGTGTCCATTTAACAATGCACTCGATTGAGAAATGGGCGTCCATTTGATGCAGCGAGCCCACCGAGTACTTACGTGTCATATGGCAACTTAAATGAATGGGAAAATTTCCACGAACTGCTTAACTTCACCCTCGAATCATTTTCAAAGATTCTGAACTGATCGAAAATGATTACGGTCTTATCAAAGCTACCGTGTACCCTCCTCAAAGATTACAGCACCCGGTTCTCCCTTACAGATGGAATGGAAATCTCATGTTCCCGTAATGCCGTACATCTGCCCATGCTCAACCAGACAACGAGCTGTACCCACGTGGATGAGGAGAGGGCACTCGAGGGGTGTTGGGTCAGTATCAACCTTTTAAAAGCCATTGAGAAGGGATATGTAGTAGCGAGAATAGACGAGGTCTGGCATTTTCCACAGCGGTCAGACACATTGTTGAGGGATTACGTAAAGATGTTTTTGCGCATCGGGGTACCCATCGAATGTCATCACGGCCACCGACAAAGAGTCTTACATTCGTGAGTATTTTGAAAAAGTGGGGATTGGTCTTGACCCTGAAAAGATCAGAGGTCAACAAATTACTGTTAAACAGTTCATGGGGTCCCGCACTTGTGAAAGACCCCAAACATTTCTCCAGAATTGTTTTTGCCGAAACCATTCATTATTTCACATTTGTCTCGGTTGACGTAGCTCTCAACCCGCAAAAGGTGATGTTCGTGAGAATCGTGACAGTAACGTGTTTGTAGGGGCCTTTACAACAGCGCACGCTCGACTGGAGTCTTATTGGTAATGTATGATAAACACAGGCTTTTGTCCAATTTCAGCACTCTCCTTTATGGCTACTGATCCGATGATGAAGATCACGGGATTCTTCTGATATTGATTCATCCATTTAGTTGTGTAATAAGTGGTCCATCAAATGTGTGGTTATGTTATTAAAAAAACTGTTTGAAAATGGTTCAATAATGTTTTTTTAAAACATAGTTTTTTTGTACGATTGTTGGCAACCATGGATTACTTAAATTGTATGCCATTAAATTTGTGGAAGGAATACCGACGAGTCTGGATGATGATGATTTACTACCTGTCAGCAAAGGAAGAACGTGATGATAAAAACATGTTTTTTATTTTCATTGTCAAACCCCTGTATATTATATAAGAGAATAATTTGAGATGTTTTAATAGTTGTTACATTTGACAGTTTATGAAAGGATACATTTCATTGTGAACTTAAGAGCAATGTTATAGGGGTATAATGGATGTAATGTGGCCGGACAGCATTCTCATTGAAGAGCATCGCTGCAAGGCACAACTTAAAGGACAAGACAATCAAACACAACAAAAATTCATAATGCTATTGTGAATAAGTCAACGTTTTTATTTAACATTAAAATGATGAAAATATTCGAAATACTATTTTAAAGCAGTACAGCTATACCATTCTGTAAACTCTAACTGAAAGGCCCTTCACTTCTTGCCTTTTATTTAGAACAGCCCCATACTGATTTGCATTTTGGTTTCCAAAACAAGTTCGCCTAGATAGAAAACATTATTATGCCCCCTTTCACACACAACTGTTCATGTGTTGTGTTCTGACCTATGTTCAAGTTGTGAGGGAAAAGGCATACCTGCATAGTATTCTGATGAAGGGGAAGACAACATTTATGGGTGCAAAGTGCAAGATGACTTTGTGAAATGACTCCACAGTAGACGTCTGGTAATGTGGGCTCAGCTTCTCCACATCTGAAAGGACTCTCTTGTTTATCAGGACCTTGTGAAGCCTATTCAGTGCTGTCGAACCTTGGGGAAAAATCAGTGTGATGTTATTGATAAAACACATGAATATTGCAGGATTTACATAACATGCCCAATTAATGCTTTTGACAGTTTTTATGGCAAATAACACATTGAGGTTACACACCTGGATGAAAGCACTTGCTACGGTCCTTAGACACCCTTTGTTTATGTCGACGCCTAGGGAACGCTGGGTCAGAATGTGTGTGAATGTCTTGAATGTGGTTCAAGATAGAGGTCCATTTGGCATTCTAGAAATCAATACAACATTTTTAAATGATTAAGTAGCCTAAAACCAAGCCATGAAATAGAGAAATATAGAAATGATTACATACCAAAAGAAAATGAAAAAAGAATGAGTGAAAATCTGATCCAAGTAGACATTCTGTAAAGGTTACTCAGCTATATTTTTTATATTGGTCTCAAAAAAGCAAAGAAAAGTGTCATGTACTGCACAAGGGAATTTTGGTAGCTTTGAAGAAAGTTGAACTCCACCCACTGGGAAAGAGTTTCTCACCATGTTGTTAAATCAAGTATTACATGTCAAATGAGGATTGGATGTGTTGTGCTCACTGTCTGCTTCATCTGCACATTCTGAAACATCTCACTGGTTTCACAGTTAAACCTGTTGGCCCCACTTTATATTAGGTGGCCTTAACTACTATGTACTGACATTTTAATTAATCGTTTGATACAATGCACTTATTGTGTACATACATGTCTTTTACATTGTAGTTACATTTTTAAATATACCTGTATGTACCACACTTGTCCCTAACCCTACCCTTAAACTTACCCATACCACCACACTTGTCCCTAACCCTACCCTTAAACTTACCCATACACCACACCTGTCCCTAACTCTACCCTTAAACTTACCCATACCACCACACTTGTCCCTAACCCTACCCTTAAACTTACCCATACACCACACCTGTCCCTAACTCTACCCTTAAACTTACCCATACACCACACCTGTCCCTAACCCTACCCTTAAACTTACCCACACCACCACACCTGTCCCTAACCCTACCCTTAAACTTACCCATACACCACACCTGTCCCTAACCCTACCCTTAAACTTACCCATACACCACACCTGTCCCTAACCCTACCCTTAAACTTACCCACACCAGCACACCTGTCCCTAACCCTACCCTTAAACTTACCCATACACCGCACCTGTCCCTAACCCTACCCTTAAACTTACCCATACACCACACCTGTCCCTAACCCTACCCTTGAACTTACCCACACCACCACACCTGTCCCTAACCCTACCCTTAAACTTACCCACACCACCACACCTGTCCCTAACCCTACCCTTAAACTTACCCACACCACCACACCTGTCCCTAACTCTACCCTTAAGCTTACCCATCCCACCACACCTGTCCCTAACCTACCCTTAAACTTACCCACAACACCACACCTGTCCCTAACTCTACCCTTAAACTTACCCATACCACCACACCTGTCCCTAACCTTACCCTTAAACTTACCCATACCACCACACCTGTCCCTAACCCTACCCTTAAACTTACCCATACACCACACCTGTCCCTAACCCTACCCTTAAACTTACCCATACACCACACCACACCTGTCCCTAACTCTACCCTTAAACTTACCCATACACCACACCTGTCCTTAACCCTACCCTTAAACTTACCCATACAACACACCTGTCCCTAACCCTATCCTTAAACTTACCCATACACATTTTTTGATCTAAGTACATAGTAGTTAAGGCCACCTAATATAATGTGGGGGCCGTACTTGGATAAAAAAAATAGTACAATGTACTTACTGTGTTCATATTGTATTGCAAAACACTTTTGCTGATTTTGAGGTGGGATACGGGTAGAGTTAGGGTTAGGGACAGGTGTGGGGGTATGGGTAAGTTTAAGGGTAGGGTTTGGGACAAGTGTGGGGGTATGGGTAAGTTTAAGGGTAGGGTTAGGGACAGGTGTGGTGGTATGGGTAAGTTTAAGGGTAGGGTAAGGGACAGGTGTGGTGTATGGGTAAGTTCAAGGGTAGGGTTAGGGACAGGTGTGGTGGTATGGGTAAGTTTAAGGGTAGGGTGAGGGACAAGTGTGGTGGTATGGGTAAGTTTAAGGGTAGGGTTAGGTGTAAGGGAAGAGTCAACTGTGTAATTACAAATGTAACTACATAAATTAATTACAGATGTAATTACATACAGGTATATTTAAAAATGTAACTACAATGTAAAGACATGTATGTACACAATAAGTGCATTGTATCAAATGATTAGTTAAAATGTCAGTACATAGTAGTTAAGGCCACCAAATATAAAGTGGGGCCAACCTGTTCTGCAAATATAGTAAAGTCAAGTCAACTTTATTTAAATATAGCGCTTTTAACAATGCAGATTGTTTCAAAGCAGCTTTACAGTGTTAAACATATATAATGTATATAAAGTGGCCTGCAGATAGGGTTAGTTATAGATCCGTACAGATCTTAATTTTTCAATTGAGAAAATCAGCAAATGCAAGTATACATTGTGTTATAGTGACAAGTGACCCAATGATCTTCAGTGAATGAAGCCCTCACTAGAACAAGCATTGTTTATGAAGACAGAGGATTTTGGTCAAAGAGGACCTCAAGACTTCTTCAAAATAATGTGTAGAGTAACTGTTTGTCTCCCTCTTCTGCATTGCAAGAGTCATTACAAGGTTGGAAATATCATAACCCATCAGAAAGTGTAACTCAAGAGCATGAGGGTTTGTGTGTGAGTGTTGAGTGTGTGTGAGTCACAGTGGGCCTCAGAGCACAGTAATACACAGCAGAGTCAGACACACACACATCCTGGATCCTCAGAGGAACTGATCTTGAAGTTTTGCTGTGATTTGCAGTAAATCTTTCCTCAAAGTCTTTGTCGTTTTGTACATTTGTACCGACTATCGTCATCATGTATTTGGGGATTCCATTCCTCTTTTGCTGGTACCAGAAGAGAGACGGGAATGGATCACTGGTTTCATATGTGCAGTTAATCGTTACTGATCTGCCTTCAAAAGCAGTTTGAGCTGTGTTCTGCTCAACTCTCTCCAGAGATTCACACACTGGAATAGAATTTAAAACATTATCAATTTATATTCTGCATGTTTTAATATATGTATGGCACATTTAGAGACTCAAAAGGATCCTACTCACCCCAGAAATACATTATACAGAAGATCAAATGTGTTTCCCAGTGAGCCATTATAATAACTGTTCTGTGTAAATGAGTGAATATGTGTATCCACTGGAGAGTGTGCAGTTGTTTCAGCTTGACTTTGATACGCCTGTTTTACTCTCACACATATATCAGCTGGGAGGAGCTCCATCTGCTCAATCCGCACAGGGTTTCTTTAGTTCCACAAATCATTTCAGTAAGTGTGATTTATGTTTAATCATAGTCTGTTGTTTATAATGTATATTTGATCTTCTGTTCATTTCTCTGTTATGTAACTTTATGTTCTGTTTGAGTTTCTGTTTTTGTCAATATTTCCTCTGAATATCTCTGTGATGGATCTCACACTCTCTTCATCTTTGGCCATTATTTTCTTTACATTTTAGTAATCTGTTGTGTTTCTGATTTTGATTTCAGACTTCAATCCATTTAGTTGTGTAATAATAATCAAATTTGTGGTTATTTTATTTAAAAAACTGTTCGAAAATGGTTCAATATATATTTTTTAAAACATAGTTTTTTTTGTACGATTGTTGGCAACCACTGTATGTTGGATTACTTAAATTGTATGCCATTAAATGTGTGGAAGGAATACCACCGAGTCTGGATGATGATAATTTACTACCTGTCAGCAAAGGAAGAACGTGATGATAAAAACATGTTTTTTATTTTAATTGTCAAACCCCTGTATATAATATAAGAGAATAATTTGAGATGTTTTAATAGTTGTTACATTTGACAGTTTATGAAAGGATACATTTCATTGTGAACTTAAGGGCAATGTTATAGGATATAATGAAACTCATACTTCATGTTTCCACTCAAATGACTTTTATTCATTGTTTCTATTATTTCTCTGACATACATATTACTGTAATTGGCAGTTCCATCTGTCTTCATCTCTGTGTTTCTCTCTTGTCTCTCATTGTAACAGGTTATTGTCTAGAGCTGATGTGTTTCCTGTGACTGTGGGCTGCAGAGCACAGTAATACAGAGCAGAGTCTGACACTGATGCAGAGGAGATGTTCAGATACACACGGCTTTGCTCCTTTTTTTCAACGTTAACACTGAATCTGGGATCTACATCAGACACCTGAGCTTCTTTTGCGCTACTGTAAGTGAGTACAAGAAATTCAGGTTTTGATCTTCCATGTTGACGGTACCAGTGCAGATTATCTTGACCTCCAGAGGCAGAAAAACTACAGGATAATGAAACACTTGACCCTTCCTCAGCAAAAACATCTGTTTGGTTTGGTTTGATGACATTTCCAAATACAGCAGCTGAAACAGAAAAGATACATTTGTATGTTTTTAGGGAGATGTTTTTAATAAAACAAAAAATTATAATGATTACCCAAATAACACACCAGCTGAAGCCCAGAACAGAATAACTGAGAGCAGATCCATAGCACAAGTGTTCTCTCAGAGAAGAGTCAGACTGAACCGTTGGGTCTGTCAGACACGATGAGATCCTGTGAGATCTGTGAACACTGAGTCCCTCCTCTCTGAGACGCATCATGTCTATATTTCACACTCGGGGAACAGAAGAAGAGCCAATCACACTCATCAGTGTTTTCTCTGGGCTATTCATGTGTTTATGTGGGATTTCTGAAATAGGTTTTATATAAGAAGCATATTTATGTCCTGAATTTTAATTATTACAATTTCCACTGCATTTACAAAGAATGCTATGTTTGAAAAGTTTAAGAAATAGAATGTTTTATTTTTTTATTGTTATTTAAAGGGGTGGTAAAACACATTCTTTCGAAGGCTTGATTGTGTTTGTGGGCTGCACTGTAACATGTGTTCATGCTTCTTTTTTTAAAAATTGCATTATTTTTCATATATTTGACCTTTATTCTACACTGCTCTGTCCCTCCTTGTAAAAACGGTCTGATGGTTTCCGGGTTGTATGAAGCCAGTCCCTCAAAAATACGCAATGGGCTCTGATTGGTTAGCTGGCCCAGTGTGTTGTGATTGGCTAACCGCCTAGTGCACGTTTGTCGGAAACGTCCCGCCCCTTCCCTTTACCGGTAGCCTGTGCTTTGGGTACAATGGTGTCAATAAAACCATACCAATCTGAGCCCGAATCAGACCCAGAACATTTTAGTGAAGCTGATCGAGCAGAACCTGTTCAGTCCTCAAGAGTAAAGACTGCGGATCTATAGTGATCGCTCCTGAATGGCACCGTTACTTTTGTATTTTTAGAACGATTATAGCCAAATATCTGTTGCAAGAACAAACACTAAAATTGGCTTTACTATAGTATCCAAATCAAACACAGAAGCATGTTTAGCAGGCCTGTAGATAAACAATACATAAAAGCTCTAATCAAAGAATCATTTACACTAATGCCAAGTTCACTGTTGAGATTTAAAACAGTTTGTAACGTTAGGTGTTTGTCGGATAATGTTAATATGAATGAGCATTTAACAAACTGGTTTGCAGAGCCAAATGAGCATTGTTATGTTTACTTCCTTGCTACAACGTACAATTAACAATACAAACTATTACAGGAAAACACATCGACGAAAAATAAATCACAGGTTGTGGCCCGTAAACAGCTTCTGTTTTTAAATCCATCTTTCAGGACAAGCCGTTGTGAACGCATATATCTGAGACAGAGGGGAACAGGTGGCATTTGTAGCACACACGCATGCATATAACATGTTGTATGTTAAACGCACTGCAACACCCCCGTCCCTAGGAAGGCTGAACAAAAAAGTGGACCTGCAATCCGGATGAAAATTACAGCGTTTCGTCTGCATTGCAACAACACTCCAGCCTACTAACTATACCACAACAACTATTCCCCTCGGCAATACAAAATGGCCTCGCCCCCCTTATTTCATATTCTCGGAGGAGGGGTTTATGTAAATATTGGGGCTGGTGATGTCAGAGACCCTGGAGGAATGTCTGTAGTCCCTAGCGGCCGTTTGCTATAGTCCTTAGAAATTGATTTCTTTAAAAGCAAATATCTCCCTTTGCTTTAAACTTTGAACGTTGTAACTTTGCAGATGTTGTTTATGCTCAAACAGCAACATTACACACTAGCTAAAGTTAGAAAAGTGAAATCGTGGTTTACCACCCCTTTAAGACTGTGCTTGAGAGACAGAGAGTGGTGTGGCTGTGTCAGTCGCGTGGAGTTTGACGTCCTGTAGAGCGGTGGTGTGCAGGCGTCTGAGAAGGAACAGCGAGTGGTAGCAGGACATGGGCAGCTGTCCAGAGACGAGTGAAGAGCACGACGACAACGCAGAGTAATCCCAACGCTGGAAATTGACTAGACTGGGTAGTGGGACTTGCTACCCGGTCATATTGTGAGTACAACTCAGTAACTGACATTGACGACCGTTGAAGGATATTGTTGTGACCATTTTCCATTCTGATTCATCACTAGAAGTGACTATAGAACTAATTGCCAGTACACTAGCCATAGCTGTTGTTTCCCTCTGAAGTGTTGTGATTTATTTGGGTTGCGGTGTATATTGGTTGGTGGGGTATTTGTGTGCACGAGTGAGAGTGGTAGTAGGCTAGTTTTGTGCTTGCATCAGAAGGGAGATACTGGCATTTGTTTCTTATTTTCCCCCAGTAACTCCAGACCGGATCTGTGGAGCTCCACGTGCAGTGGAACCAACCCAGGACATTCCTTACCGACCATAAAAGACACCATACCGGACTGGGTTATGTCAGAAACCAATCAGCAGACTCTGCATCACGATCCACAGAACGTTCAATCTCCCCAGAATTCTAATCACCCACACCTGTTCACAATCAGTAACCTCATCAACCAGCTCCATAAAACACTCACACTCACTGCAGTCTAGCGTCAAGCCTCCAACAGGAACTGACCGTATTTCCTCTGTCTCTGTCTGTTAGAGAAAACCTTTGAGTACTCTGTTCACTGAAAATACTCACCTGTGTATCACCAACCTCTGACCCTGTCTGTAATCCTCAGAAGAGCTGCTGCTGATCACCGATGTCCTAGCCACCAGTACTCATCCAAGGCTCATTGAAACCTCGGTTTCTCCCGCTGAACCCTCACCTTATCCTGTAAGAATTAAGGCCAGTGTTATCATTCTGGGATTATTCACGAAATATATGATTTCAAGAGTGTGCCCCGACCTGTTGTGGATCCAGCATCTTATGTTCACTTAAATCCTCTCGTCTGGAAAAGACAATTCACATTCTCAGATCTGAAGAGGAATACTCACCCATGGTGGATCCTGATCTCCTTTATTGAACAATTCTGAAAGTTAATTTGAGTTCCTAACCCGTTGAGTGAATATTACCCGCTGTGGATCCCGCACTCCTATGTTTTGTTGCCCCGGGTTTTTCCCCCGAATCCCTTGCACCTGCTATCCTAACATTCAATAAAGTTGTGTTATTAAACATCACCTCGATCTCTGAGTCCATCGTATCCTGACAGAAGGCTTGACCAACTAAACTTCAAATCGATGGTATGGATATAACACAGCCAACTCCCGCCGCTATTCCCATACAATCTGCAAGCACTGCTACCGCTTCAGCAGCATCAGCTCCCGGTACTTCCGCAAACACTGCTCCCACGCTGGTGTGCTTGGCTAACTCCGCCTCCCGACTAGCGCCATTCTCCGGCCTGGCGGAGGACTGCAATGGATTCCTTTTGCAGTGTTCACTAGCTCTTGAAATACAAGCTCAGACATACCCCACTGATCGATCAAAGATCTCGTTTATAATTCAACATCTATCTGGATCAGCATTAAGATGGGCAGAGTCACTGTGGATGCAACAAACAGAAGTTACTACAACATTGCAGAGTTTTGTCAATCATTTCAAGGAGGTGTTTGGACAACCCATCAGTGATTCCTCCATTAGTGACAAATTACTGCAGCTCCGCCAGGGTAACAAATCTGTTTCAGAATATTCCATTGAATTCCGGACACTAGCCTCTGCAAGTGGGTGGAATGAAAGAGCCCTCATCTCTGTGTTTCGCCGAGGCTTAAATCCTGCTCTCCGCCTACAACTCGCCATTTATGATGATAATCTAGGGCTAGAAAAATTCATACAACAAAGCCTGCGCATTCATCAAAGATCACAGAGTTGTTATCACGATTCCCGATTATCCAATACACATTTCAATCGAACCCCATCTGACTCCACTTCTGAGAATTCACCCGAAAAGATGCAGGTCGATGCTCATAGAATCTCCCTGGTTGAACGTACCCGAAGAAGAGAACTGAGGTTATGTCTATACTGCGGGACAGCGGGTCACTTTCTCAAAGAATGTCCAACTCGTCCACCTCGACTGATGGTGAGTTCAGTGCAAACTCTAATTCCAGTTTCAACTCCTCTCACTATCCCAGTAATTCTGAAATCCCACAATCTCCAAGTCTCCACAGCTGCCATCATTGATTCCGGGTCAGCGGGGAACTTCGTATCAGGGAAGCTCTGTAAGAGACTCAAACTCCAGAGGATCAACACTCCAAAACCATACTCCATCCACGCGGTAACTGGCGAATTTAACAACAAGGGGTACGTTACCACTCAGACACCACCTATCACTTTGTACATTGATGACACTCACCAAGAAAGTTTCGAACCATTTATCCTGGAAAACAGTCAGATTGAGGTTATTTTAGGACGTCCATGGTTAATCCGTCATCAACCTGATATCAACTGGCAGACTGGCAAAATCAATAGATGGGGCTGTCAGTGGCTCCTATTAGAAGAACATCATTCTGTTCAGACCAACTCCCAATCACCAAAAATCATTAGTCTGAGTTCCACTTCCATTGAAAGTCCCACAGAAAATGTATCTGTCACTTTTCCCCATTGTTACTCCTCGTTCTCCGATGTTTTCAATCCCGTTGCGGCCTCCAAGTTACCCCCACATCGACCCTGGGATTGCGCAATTAATCTGATTCCCGGAGAATCTGTTCCAAAGGGTCGTATCTATTCCCTGTCAATTCCTGAGCAAGAAGCCATGCGAGCGTACATTGACGAAGCCTTACAACAAGGTTACGTTCGTCCCTCCACTTCTCCCGCAGCTGCTAGCTTCTTCTTCGTATCCAAGAAGGATGGAGGTCTAAGACCCTGTATTGATTACAGAGCTTTAAATAAGATTACCACAAAGTTCAGTTATCCATTACCACTCATTCCTTCAGCTCTGGAGCAACTCCGAGAAGCCAAAATTTTCACCAAGCTGGATCTCCGAAGTGCTTATAATCAAGTTAGGATTCGAGAAGGGGATGAGTGGAAGACGGCATTCATAACTCCTGCAGGACACTATGAATACCTCGTCATGCCTTATGGCCTTGTAAACGCTCCTTCGGTCTTCCAGAGCTTCATGGACGAGGTATTCCGAGACTTCCTGGGGCACTTCATGTTGGTGTATATTGATGATATCTTAATTTTCTCCAAAAATCCAGTAGAACATCAACATCATGTCTCTTCAATACTCCAAAGACTTCGTGAATTCAATCTGTTTTTAAAGACTGAAAAGTGCACTTTCCATCAATCTCAGGTTGAATTCTTGGGTTACCAAATTAGTGAAAGAGGTGTGGAAATGGATAATAGGAAGACTGACGCCATCATGTCCTGGCCCACTCCTACTTCGATCAAAGAGCTCCAGAGATTTCTCGGCTTCGCTAATTTCTACCGAAGATTTATTCACGGGTACAGCATGTTAACAGCTCCTTTAACCTCTTTGCTGAAAGGCAAACCCAAGACCCTTCTATGGACTCCAGAGGCTGATCGTACCTTTCACTCACTCAAGACTGCATTCACCACTGCTCCCCTACTTAAGCACCCAGATCCTGAAAAGGTGTTTATCGTTGAAGTCGATGCCTCTACCTCAGGTGTAGGAGCTGTCTTATCTCAATACTCTGAGAGCTCCTCCAAGCCCTTACCTTGTGCCTTCTTTTCAAAGAAGTTGTCCATTGCTGAAAGCAATTACGACATAGGTAATCGCGAACTTTTGGCAGTGAAACTTGCCTTAGAGGAGTGGAGGCACTGGTTGGAGGGAGCTAAGCACCCGTTCATAGTCTTCACTGACCATAAGAACCTCCAGTACCTAAAAGAAGCAAAACGACTTAATCCACGGCAAGCCAGATGGGCATTATTCTTCACTCGCTTCCATTTTAGAATTGCTTATCGTCCGGGCTCCAAGAATATCAGAGCAGATGCTCTTTCTCGTATCCATGCCCCTGAAGTTCCGATCGAAGAGCCAGAGACCATTCTACCAGAACAGATATTCGTCAACCCCATCCGATGGGACATCAATGAACAGTTACTTGAGTTATCCCAACAGCATCCTGGACCTCCAGAATGCCCTCCAGGAAAGATTTATGTGCCTCAAGAATTCCGCAATTCCTTAATTTTCTCGGCTCATTCATCAGTTGGCACAGGGCATCCAGGGATACACAAGACATGTTCCACGCTCCAACTCCGGTATTGGTGGCCAAACATGTAGCAAGATATCACAACCTTTATCCAGGGATGTATTCCATGTGCTATGTCCAAGGTCCCAAGAAAACTTCCAGCCGGTAAACTGGTCCCACTCCCTGTTCCAAAACGACCCTGGTCCCATATCGGTGTTGACTTTGTCACCGATCTCCCAAACTCAGCCGGGAATACCTGTATCCTCGTTGCCATCGACCGGTTCTCAAAGGCTTGCAAATTAATCCCACTAAAGAGTCTCCCTACGGCCTTTGTCACGGCACAGTTATTAATGGAACACGTCTTCCGAAACTTTGGAATACCAGAAGACATTGTGTCCGATAGAGGTCCCCAATTTATCTCTCGGGTTTGGAGAGCATTCTTCAACCTAATGAATGTGACGGTAAGCCTCTCATCTGGTTATCATCCACAAACGAATGGACAAACTGAAAGGAAGATCCAGGATGTAAGCCGGTTTTTGCGTACATTCTGCCACTCCAATCAACACATCTGGAGTCAATACTTGATTTGGGCAGAGTACGCACAAAACTCTCTCAGACAGTCATCCACTCAACTCACACCTTTCCAATGCGTCCTGGGCTATCAACCTCCTTTGTTCCCATGGTCTGGAGAACCATCTGAAGTACCTGCAGTCAATGAATGGTTTAGGGAGAGTGAAAATGTCTGGAATCAAGCCCATCAGCACCTACAACAAGCAGTGAATCGTCAACAACATTTTGCAGATGCTCATCGACGCCAAACTCCCGTTTATCAACCTGGACAATTGGTATGGCTTTCTACCAAAGATATGCGACTCCGGCAACCCTGCCGTAAACTTAGCCCAAAATACATTGGACCGTTCACCATTGTCAAGCAGATCAATCCGGTCACATATCAGCTTCAGCTCCCCGCTCAGTATCGGATCCACCCTACCTTCCATGTTTCCCTTCTCAAACCTCATTACCCACCTGTACCTGGCTCCCCAGCAGAACTGGCTCCCGGAGACGATCCTCCTATTCCACCTATAGAACCAGATCCCATCTATACGGTTAAAGAAGTGATGGACTCTCGACGTCGAAATGGTCAATTGGAGTATTTGATCGACTGGGAGGGATATGGACCGGAAGAGAGATGTTGGATACCTCGAAAGGATATCCTCGATCCTACTTTGCTCCTCGAATTCCATGCTCAGCATCCTGACAAACCGGCACCTGTTGAAAAATTTCACAAACATATTTCATGATATAATGATTAATGTTTAGCATCACTATGCTTTTAATGGAAGAATATGAAGGATGGTCTTAAGTACATGCATTTAATGGAAACAGAAGAATGATGGCCCTAAGCACTTAAAGGTAAAGAAACCATCAGATAAGAAGGTCCCTAATGTACACCACTTGTATGTATGCATGGAAACCACCTGAAATGTGTATATCTGTATGGAAACAATGGAATGTTGAGTAAAAGGATGATTTTTAAAAAAATGGAAAGCATGGGACTTTCCACCATTAGAAACATAATGTGTGACTTAATTATAATGGTGGCGAAACCTAAGGTGGAGCCAAAAGCTAGAGATAAGCTTAAAAGTGCCCATTGGATCCATAGCGATAAGAAAAAGGTACATAAAGTGATGGTTTACCCTAAAAGCTTCAGATGATCAGCTGGCATCTCACTTTGTTGTTCTGGCAATAAAGTTTAACCTTCTGAGACCTGGAACTTCGCTTCTGAGACTTATTTTCTTCTGCACTGATTGAATTGAGAGAACACTTGCGACCACCGACTTGCAACGACATAATTGGCGACCACGAAGGGACCCGGGAAAGGCGGAGCGGATCCTGTGGTGGGCGGATTGGCAGGAGGCCTCACAAAACAAAAGGCGCGCCATACAAATAAGGTAAGCAAGTTTGCTTATATTTTGTTTTGTGTGGTCCCTGGCGAGCTGCTGCCTAGGGAATCTGCCTGAAAAGCCTTGCCAAACGAATAAATTGGGGTAAGACTAAAAGTAAAAATATCCTTAAGTAAAAGGTGTAATTTCTAGGTCTCAGAAAAGCGCGCAGTTTTTATATTTAATCAGGCCCAGGGAGTGGCCAGGCCCAGGGAGAGGCCAAGCGCAGGTGCGCTCGCGCAGGGAGACGCGATATATGCACAGGGTTGCATAAAGGTCCAGGGAGAGACCAGCACAAGGAGTGCATTATTTATGTGTGTGTGTGTAGCCTAAGAGGAGGCTGTAGGAGAAAATTGGCATAGAAAGTTTCTTTAAGAATTATGCTAAGAAAAACCATTAGGTTGATGCATTGAAAAAGGCCTTGTAAAATTGTAAATTGCACTGTATAAAGGTAGAATAGAGCTAATAAGAATAAGTTGTAAATGACTGAGGGTGTTTGCGTACCGTGGAAAAGAGTTGTCCCAATTACAATAGAAGAACAGGGGCTGAGGAGAGCAGAGACTGTGTGGAAAAAGAGATACCTGTTTGCTCCAGTGGGAGCACAATATTGTTTGAGGCTTTTGGGAAGAGAAAAAGGGAAACAAATAGAACAAATAATATTGACAGATCCAGCGATATTATCAGTAGTTGCCACCACAAGTAGAAGGTCACCATTAAATAAAGGGCAAACAGTTGTGGTGGTTTATAGTGCCCCACGCTGGAGGCCGTGTTTGAATAGGGAAACGGGAAAACTTAGTTTAAAAGTGACTAAATTACCATATGAGCATTGGCAATATGCAACTGCTGCATACTATGTGAATTAAATATAAATGAGTGACAAAAAGCAGGATATACAGGACAAGATAAGTCTTGTAAAAATCCAGCCTAAGACTAAAAACACTCCAAGAAAATTATTGTGTCGTCTGTTTGGACATTCTCCAAATTGCAAGCAGTGTGATCCAAACGGAGAAACACAACCTCTAATTGAGAAAAAATAAAATTAGTAGCTTTTCTCCTTCCCAAAAATTATCAAAAGTGTGAATAAATGCCTGGGGCATTTCACAGAGTGAATAGGAGTGTGTAAAAAGAAAAAGTGTTTTGGTTCATGTGTATATGAGAGGAGATGTATATGTGTGTGTTTAAGTGAACAAAGGGGGCCCCTGAAGCTGTGTGTGAGAGTGTGTGTGCGGTGGCTAAGTAATTAATCATTGAGTAAGTGCCTTTTGAGTGCCTGCAGGCAGATAAGATAAGACAGGCTGAGAGAAGAACTGTGGTTAACATAGAAAACACAGAATTTAAGTAAAAAGAAATAAAAACTGCAGTACAGTTGTGACATGGATGACGTGCCAAACTGGAGGTATACGAGTGAATGTGATCAAGATCATATAAGGAGGTTAGGAATAAATATCAGAGAGTGGGCTGAATTTGAAAACGCCTTAATAGAATCAAAGGGAATCAGAAATCACTTTTGGTTGGAGAAGGAGTACGTAGACAAGGAGGGACAGAAAAAAGAACTGACAGAGGAAAAGAAAGAGGAGCTGTTACGACAGCTCACAAGAATTACAAATTTGAAACCGATTGAGAACGAGTGGCCATGGATGGGCTGGCGAGATGAGATCAGAAAATATATAACTTTGAGAAACTTGAAACCACAGTTAGATCAGATCTGTTCCCCCAGAACCACTCTTTTGGGGACATTACTGACAGCGGTAGGAATAAAATTGGAGCCAATTTTAATCCCATATCTGAAGAAGAACTTGTGGCATTACCGACCCCAGCAGTGGGGAGGAGCAACCATACTACAGAACATCTACATCATAGTGGCACTTGGAATTAGGCCAGTGAAGTGGGAAAGTCAGACACTGTGCAGAGTAGGAAGGAGGGGGAGAATTGAGCCTCTACTCACCACAAACTGGACTCTTGAGAGATTAGCAGTGTCAGTAGTGTTTAGAAACAACCCTGAGCACATACACCACCTGTGGGTGGAGATACGCAAGAGCAAGAGGGAAGCTGAGAAGCAGGAAGAGCAGCAGGAAAATGGAGAATAGGGAAGGAAAGAAAAAGAGAAGGAGGAGGGGAAAGAAGGGAAGACAGATTCTAAATCAGGTTGAACGAAAAGCTCTGGTTGAAGCCTTTGAACCATTGGATTTTATTAAATTTCCAAAAAGTGAATTGCATATTTCGGTCACTGTGGCAGCTGGATTCAATACCCAATTAACCCCATGTCTTACCTATTCATATTGGGCAGGAGGAATCACTCTGAGAAGCCGAGGGGTGGACGAGTCTGAGCTCTGGAGTTTTGAACTGATCTGCTTGGGAGGGGACATTATTTGGATACGCAACAATCGCAATTGGCTAGAATTGGAGGGCGTGGAAACGAAGTCATTGACTGAGGTACAAGTAAAAGCAATTTTGAAATACATAAGAAGTCCCAAAGCTAAGAAACTCCTGTGGAACTAAGACTAAAAGATTAAAACATTTGAATGAGATTTAATTAAGGAATAAAAGAAAAATTGCTAAAACCAATAAATAACAAACAAAATCCTGAGACAATGGCTTCGGTGACACAAAATGATAAAACCCCAGTAGAAAAGATAGCATCTCAGTACCCAATATGTGCTGACACCATTAAGAATCTTTCAAAAAAGTGGGAAAAAAGAACCAAAAAATTAAACACAAAGTGGCCAGCAGAGGGAACATTTGACTTACCCCAAGTAAGGGATATGGAAGCATTGATAAAAAATCATAAGGCTCATGATAAAACTAAGAAGAGGGAGGAAAAAAGAGATAAAGAACAGGAAGTATTAAAACTATTTAAAGATTGGGCAATTGGACTAATCAAAGGCAAGAAAGAGGGAGGGAAAGGGATAGTAAAAGAGGATATTTAATCAGGTCCAGGGAGTGGCCAGGCCCAGGGAGAGGCCAAGCGCAGGTGCGCTCGCGCAGGGAGACGCGATATATGCACAGGGTTGCATAAAGGTCCAGGGAGAGACCAGCACAAGGAGTGCATTATTTATGTGTGTGTGTGTAGCCTAAGAGGAGGCTGTAGGAGAAAATTGGCATAGAAAGTTTCTTTAAGAATTATGCTAAGAAAAACCATTAGGTTGATGCATTGAAAAAGGCCTTGTAAAATTGTAAATTGCACTGTATAAAGGTAGAATAGAGCTAATAAGAATAAGTTGTAAATGACTGAGGGTGTTTGCGTACCGTGGAAAAGAGTTGTCCCAATTACAATAGAAGAACAGGGGCTGAGGAGAGCAGAGACTGTGTGGAAAAAGAGATAAAGAACAGGAAGTATTAAAACTATTTAAAGATTGGGCAATTGGACTAATCAAAGGCAAGAAAGAGGGAGGGAAAGGGATAGTAAAAGAGGATAGACCACCCCCATATGCACCATTATATAAAGCAAATGAAGCCAGACAGTTCCCACTTATAGAAGGGAAAGTAGAAATTAAAGGGAATGTGACAATAAAAGATGAAGAGCAAGATAAAGATGAAATAGAGTCAGAAGAAGAGGTGATAGAAGAGTATAAGGGACAGCAAACCCAGAATACTGGAGGAGAAAGTCCAGTGTGCAATCAAGAAGAAAAGAGTCCCACTAAAGAGAAGCAACCCCCACATAAGAAGACCTACATGAAAAATGCTGAAGGAAAGTTTGTTGAAATTAAAACCATGCAGTCACCCACAAAGGCCAAGGGAAAACGTAACACTCCATCAGATATAGACACTTACAATGAAAAAGAAAAGCAAGAACTCTATCCAAACAGGTTACTCAAGGACAGCCGGCCAGAAGGGGAATGCTCACCCTCTGAACAGTGGGACGAGGAGGTGTATGGACCACAGGACAGCGGGATTAACACCTACCGACACCAGAGAGAGGCTCTGCAGAATATGACGAAGGGATACTTCACCGATAGGATGATTCCAACCACACAGCAGTCTCATGAGAACGAGGTCAGGAGAGCACACCAGCAACATAGATTGGTAATCAACGGTATGAAAGGAATGTCACCTGAAGCAAAGGGGAAGCTGAGAGACGAATGGCACAAGTCGGGACCAGTGAATCCAGAACAAAACAGGCAAGGAGGGGCAGAATCGTGCATCCAGGATGAGGAAGTGGATCGGGAGATGACGAGATTAAGAGAAGAATATCATCAAAATCAGCTTGAAAGAAGCATCTATCCAGACACACCAGTAAAAAATTACAAGCATGTGACTGGAACCCTCTGCATGGAAGATGTATACCTGCAGCAGAACAACTGGACGAGAGGAGGTCGCCTGAGACCGAGACCATCCAGCTACGCTGAGGGAGAAAGCGAGAGGGAGAAGAGAGCGAGACAGTTCCCTATCCTGATCAAAGGAAGAGGAGGAGAGTATGTACCATGGGCGGGGCAGGATCTTGATGGACTGGTGAGCCGACTACCGGACATGCATGAGGGAGCAGGAAAATGGATAAAGCAAGTGGAAGAGGAAACGATGGGAAAGATACTGGCCATTGGGGATATCAAGGCCTTGCTAGCAAAAAGCGTGGGAGGTGCCAGAACTAATGAGATTCTGCAAAGTGCAACCCTGGGAGCAGCAGTGGACAACCCACGGATGGACGGAGTTCCACTGGATCAAGTTCGGGGTCTAATGTGGAGAACCTTGAGAGATCTGTATCCCACACAGATGGACCCAAAAATGCTGAGGGGAGAACCACTAGGGGATACCGAAAACCCTGCCACATATGTCCAGCGACAAGTAAGGAGATGGAAGCAAGAACTGGAAAGGGACCCAGAAAGGGACCCAGTGATAACTGCATTATTCAGACATTCCATAATGGAGGCGATGCCGACAGTAGTGAAGGCAAAGCTGGAAGATGTGGTAGGGCTTACATCTAAAACTTCAAAAGAATTCTGTGACCATGTGGTTCATGCGGTGGAACAATACAGGAAAGGTGAGCAGAAGATGAAGAATCAAGAAAGAGAGTTGCAAAGAAGGTTGACTCAACTACAACTGGAAGAACTCACAAACAAAAAGAAGAAGGTGCAGGCTGTAGTAAAAGACAACAATGAGCCACCAACAGTAATGGCCCCTGTGAGTGCAGGGCCATTAACACAGACTGCCACAACCAACATGGCAGCTCAGCAACAGGCACCGGCACCGGCCACATTGATCACACCAATCCAGAATGCAACAATGACACCACCCACAATGACTCCAATGATGGCCAACCAGATAACAACACCCTTCCAGAGCACAGTAATGACATCAACTCCACTACATCCAATGATGACTAATCAAGCAATGACAGCACCGCAGAACACAACAATGGCGCCTATGCCAGCCCCTCAAGGATCAATGCCAGCCAATGGGCAACAGCCAAATGCGCCCATAGTCATCTATATGCAAGAACAAAGAGGGAACAGAGGTGATCCAAGGCAACTGAGAGGAAGAGGAAGACAACAAAGACCAATGGACCGCACAATGATCTGCTGGGGATGTAATCAGCATGGACACACAAGAAGGAACTGCCCTGTCAACCCATGGCAAGACATGCAACAAGCAGGCCCAATGCAACAATCATGGCAGCAGAACCCACAGCCACAAGGTCCAGTCAACCCATGGCGCGGCCCAGATGTGGGATACTAGGGGTGCCCAGAGAATCCTACGGGGAGGAGTCAGTTTCCAGTAATAACCAACAACGCTGACCAAGAACCAATGATGCAAGTAGAAATAGAGGACAAATTGACACCCATGCTCGTGGACACGGGGGCTACGTATAGCTGTCTAAGCCCAGAATATGCATCTCACCTCCCCAGGTCTGGAAAATATGTCAAGACAGTAGGATTCTCGGGACAAACACAGCTAATACCAATGACAACCCCTGTAAGCGTAAAAGTAAAGAATACTGAAATAAGACTCCCAATCCTGATATCAGAACAGACACCAGTTAATCTATTAGGAAGAGACGCAATATGTAAATTAAAGCTGCAGATTTGGTGCTCCCCGGATGGAATATATGTGGAGGAGCGAGCAATGAAACAAATGACTATGACACTGGACGACAACTTTGAAGAACCTGAAGCTAATGTGTTCTGGGTAGGAGATCTGGATAAAGATGTAGAAGAGACACTAGAAAGATGGGGAAGATATATAAGGGAACAATTAGAAGATCTGGAGACACCAGAGACTGAGTATCACTGTACCATGATATATGACACCTTGAGAGACTCTGAGACTGAAAAAGAATGGCTGAAGAAAACAGGAGGTCAGAGGATATCTCTAACCTCAGAATATCTAGTGATAGGACCAGAAGGTGCAGCATTACAAATAGAAGAGTGCAGTTTTACTAGAAGATGGTTTAGGATAGAAAAATCAACCCCACATGTCACACTATATGTAAGAAAAGGAGGCCAGGCTAAGGACTTAGGGCATATGATGAGAAAAGCCAAAGAAAAAGACTGGATTAGTACGGAAAACCCTTTTATTTTTCAGACACCAGATGCAAGCCACTTGAAGATTGTGAATCATTTAGAAATGGCAGGGAGCCCAAAAATGGTAATAGAAACAGCGAAGAAGGCACCAATTAACAAAGTAATAAATTCCAAATTGAGGGAATTGATCAGTGAAATGGAACAAAAAGTTCCAAAAGAGTTATGGTCACAACATGACACAGATGTAGGCTTAGTAAAATCTGCAAGCCCAGTGAGAATAAGAATTAAGCCAGGAGCTATATTGCCCAGGAAAAACCAATACCCCTTAAGACCAGGAGCAGTGGAAGGAATCAAAAAGACCATAGAAGGACTGATAGAAGCAGGAGTACTGATTGAAACAAAAAGCCATTGCAATACACCCATTTTACCAGTAGAGAAAGCTAACAGAAACAAATGGAGGTTGGTGCATGATTTAAGGGCAGTGAACGAGGTAGTAGAAGACTGGCCAGCAGAAGTACCCAACCCTCATACATTATTGACAAATGTTCCACCTGCTGCTAACTATTTTACGGTGATTGATCTTTGCAGTGCTTTTTTCAGCATCCCATTGGCAGAGGAAAGCAGGCATCTTTTTTCCTTCACTTATCAAGGTAAACAGTTGACATATACTAGAATGCCACAAGGCTTCAAGCACTCACCACATGTATTTAACCAAGTATTAAAACTAGACTTAGAGGATTTAAGACTGGATAGCACACTGATACAATATGTGGATGATTTGTTAATTTGCTCTGCAACCCTGGAACAGTGTCATCAAGATTCAATTGATGACACTGTACTTACCAAGCTGGCAGAAGGAGGTCATAAAGCCTCTAAAGAAAAATTGCAGTATTGCCTCCCACAGGTAGAATACCTGGGAAGGATTATTGCACACAAGACCAAGTCAATTTCAACAAGCCAGCTTGAGGGTATAAGCAAGGCACCACAACCTTTAACAGTGGGCCAGATGATGACCTTTTTGGGAATGACAGGGTTCAGTGCTGATTGGATAGAGGACTATGCTGTAAAAGTGGCTCCTCTAAGAGCATTGATGAAGCAAGCAGGACAACAAAACCTCAGAGAAAGGCTCACTTGGAGCACTGAGGCCCTAATAGCATTTGAGACAATGAAAAAAACTCCAAACTGCACCTGCATTAGCCATTCCAAATTATGGGAAACCATTCCAATTATATGTAGCAAACAGAAAAGATGGGTTTGCATCAGCCATTCTAATGCAGGAAACATGTAGTGGGAGGAAAAAACAACCAATTGCTTATTATAGCACAAAATTGGATAATGTGGCACAGGGCTATCCTCCCTGTTACCAACAGGGGGTAGCAGCTGTGTATTTTGCTTATGAAAAAGCATCTGCTGTGACAATGGGCTATCCAGTTACTATTTATACTCACCATAAGATAACTGAGCTATTAGACAAAGGACGGTTTGTTTTAACCCAAGCAAGATGTCTAACCTATTCTGCTTTACTAACTTATCCTGACATTACCATAAAGAAATGTACAACAGTAAATCCAGCAGATTACATTCCCCTGGAAGATGAAGGAACACCCCATGAGTGTGTCACAGACTCTCTGGCATTCACTCGCCTGAGACCAGATTTGGAATCCACTCCAATCATTGATGCTGAAATTAACTATTTTGTAGATGGGTCTTGCTTTAGAGACCATCTGGGGAACCATGCAGGTTTTGCTGTTGTAAAGAAAGAAGGTGATTCCTTTACACCAGTTTTGGTGCAGCATTGTGAACAACCTTGTTCAGCACAATTGGCAGAATTAAAAGCCTTGACTGAAGCATGCTTGCTGGCAAAGAATCAAACTGCTAACATATACACTGACTCGGCATATGCTCATGGAGTGTGCCATTTATTTGGAGCAGTGTGGAAACAGAGAGGATTCAAAAAGAGTGATGGAACTCCAATCCAACATGGAGACCAAATTATAAAATTGATTTCAGCAATGATGTACCCTAACAAACTGGCTGTTATCAAATGCCAAGCCCACAAGAAGGGCAATGACTTTATTATAAAGGGAAACAATGCAGCAGATCTGCATGCCAAGCAAGCATCAGGATGTCAAGTTGCTGTAATGGCTCCCACATTCATAATTCAACCGCTCCCTACAATAGATAGTATAAAAGAGATACAAAATCGAGCGTCACCACAAGAAAAAGCTATATGGCAGCAAAGGGGGGTCACAAGAGATGTGAATGAAATTTATCGATCACACGAAGGTTTCATGATAGCTCCAAGCGAATTGTTAACAATCCTTATACCAGATGCACATGGATTTGATCATTGCTCACGAGCAGAAATTATTAGAAAAATCAAGACACAAGGGTTTTGGTCCCCATACATTCAACAGAGAGTGGATCACTATTTGATTGGATGTGATAATTGCGCAAAAAACAACGTTAGGAAAGGAACAGCAACACCGATAGGTGCAATACCAGTCCCAGAAGGACCTTTTAAACACTTGGTGATGGATTATGTGGATATGATCAAAGCCGTAAGGGGAAAGCGCTATATGCTAGTAATAATTGATCGATTCAGCAGATGGGTGGAAGCGGAACCTTCCAGGGATCAGGGAGCTCAGACAGTCATCAAGTTTTTAACCAGAGAAGTGATTCCTAGATTCGGGATACCATCACAAATTAGCTCAGACAATGGTTCGGCCTTCATCCAGAGAACAGTAAAGACAGTAATACAACAGTTGAGAATGAAGCAAAGGTTGGGGTGTGTCTATAGGCCACAGTCACAGGGCGTGGTCGAACGCGTGAACGGAACGCTGAAAGCCAAGATACACAAAATTTGCGGCGACACGAAACTTAACTGGGTAGATGCCCTACCCCTTGCGTTAATGAGTTATCGCATGCAGACAAACAGAATGACCAACCTAACTCCTCATGAGATGCTAACAGGGAGACCAATGCCCGCCCCTCATTTAAGAGGACCATATGAGGGACCGCCGTTAGAACAGCTCCAAAATGAACTAAGAGCCTATATGAAACAACTGACTGCTATACATAGGGCTATTTATGAACAGGAGCAGAACAGGGGACCTAGGGAGCAAGAAGAAGGACCATGTCCTGTGGTTCCTGGAGATCAGGTCTACGTAAGGGTTTTTAGGAGAAGGTGGAATGAGCCAAGGCGTGAAGGACCTTATACAGTAGTAAGAGCAACCCCAACGGCAGTTCAGGTAGAGGGCAGTACTCAGTGGTATCATTTGAATCACTGTACTAGGGTGCCAAGATTAAACCAGGAGGGCCAAGAAGTGGATTCAGAAAGTGATGAGGAGGAGGAGACACAAGAAGCCCAAAGAGGACAAGTGGACACAGTGGCTGCAGGGGAAGGTAATAATGTTGCTGAACCTCATTCTAGGGTTGCTGAAAGAACTGAAGCACGAGATGAAATGCCGGCACATGACGGGTCAGCTCCACCAATGGACACGGAACAGGAAGGTGAGAGAGACCCTGTCATTGATCATAGTGTTGATACACGTGCTACAGTGCCTCCCACAGACTCAGAGCCTTCAGGAGAATCACACACAGAGGCAGGACCCTCAGCAGATGGAGAACCTTCTGCAGAACCAGAGCCATCTACAAGTGGGACGCAACGACATGAAGATCTACAGACAATCAATCTCCAAGACATCGACCTCTCAGACACAAGCTACCCAAATGCCAGTTTTGAAGAACTACTCGGAGAAATTGACTTTCCACCAGAGTGGGTCGAACCGTCCTAATATAACTAGCCAAAAGCAAGGTACTGTCACACACAATCACACCAGACAGACGAGATCATGGGAATGGATTAGGAACAACAACAATAGTGATGATGAGGTAGATGATGATTTTGATCTAGAGATAAGGAAAGAGAAATTGTGGGACATGGCCTATCACAATGGGTGGTACAAATGGGCAGAATATACAACAAAGCAACTAAAGCCAAATGACTGTATGCTATGTGCACCTTCCCCACTACAAAGACCGATAGTGGTACCTAACCAATATGATAATAGACACTGTGGTAAATTCAATGCAAATTATTGCGCCATAAGAAAGATTCAGAGACCATATTGCCCATCAGATTGTCTAACAATGCTAGGAAATCCCTATTATAGAAAATTCTATTACCAGATAGGGTGGGGTGATATATGCAGGAAATTAGACGTGAGGATAGACCCAGAAAAGAGAGAAGTTCCGCAGGACTTTGTATTAGACCCAACACTAGAATATGAGTGTTACAACAAAACACAAGGCGGTGAAAATGTGGGAAAGTTTAAGGGAAATTGCGCTATAATCTGGCACCTGGACAGGGAAATGTATAATGAAGATGATCCTAAAATTCACAAATCAACCAGTAGTGTGTTCGCAACAGCAACCATCAACACTAAAATGGAGGTAATTGAGGAATACCAGAATTGTGAGAACACCACCATACATTTCCCTCTGATAGAACCAATGGAGACTCAAAATGAAACAATAGCTGATTACTTCTGGCTGTGTGGGGGGAAACGACTACGATCTACTCTACAGAGTGGATGGAAGGGTTTGTGTGCCAGAGTACAATTGACCCAGGAGGTAGGGATAATAGATTGGAATCCAGAAGGAGATAAGAAATCAGACGACATTCGCAAACCACTAGTACAACATATAAGAAGAAAGAGGGCATACTCATCAGATCCTAACATAAAAATAGATGCAATAGGTCAACCAAGAGGAATACCACATGAATTTAAAGCAAGAGATGAGATAGCATCGGGATTTGAGTCAATATTTGTTTGGATAACCCCCAACAAAAATGCAGAGTGGATAAACTACATTTACTACAATCAGCAGAGGTTTATCAACTATACTGATACAGCCTTAGATGCATTAGGGGGCCAATTTAAAGCTACAAGTAAGATGACGTGGCAAAACAGACAGGCATTGAACTGGTTGACAGCAGAAAAAGGAGGTGTATGTGTGATGTTTGGAGCTGACTGTTGTACCTTCATTCCCAATAACACAGCCCCTAATGGATCCTTTACTAGGGCCATGAAGAAATTAACCCCTTTGTGTACAGAGATCGCCGACGGCCCCGCGTTTGATAGTGTTTACATTGATCGCTAGTTTACAATATCATTTTGTCAAGTAATAAGGTCAACCAGTGCATTGTTTGAAAGATAAGAGACTGCAGATTCGTATCTGTATAAGTATTATACAATCAAGATAACTTTGCAGCGTTTTTTTGTCATTCTATATGAATCTAAACAATGTGATATGACAACAAAGAGAGGGGGGTCCCTTACCTTTTTGTGCTTTGGAAATGTAATGTTTGGCAGAATAATGGTGACTTCGACCTTTTTTCCATGGGAAGAGTCAAGTGTACGATGTCCATAGTAAATATTTGTCCAAAAACAAGCAAACTGGTAAAAAAAGCTATAGAACTTCTGTTGTTTACTTCCTGAAGTTTACTAATCACGAGGACGCTGTCCTGTTTATTTGATGAACTGTACGCATGAAGCGCATTATTCAATGAAATATAACGTATCAATGTATTTAGTAGAGTGTCTGGAACTGAATGAGAACCGCCCAGAAGATATCTGATGAAAACTAGCCACGCAATTTTAGAAAAGATTGAAAGATGACAGTCACTTTTGGTGACGCATGATTATCCACATGCAAATGTGTTTGGTAAAAAAAAAAAAAAACAGCAATGGGAAAGTCTTGTGTTGTCATCTAACATGTAGTCTATGCAATAACGAATACGCCGATGTGTTGATTAGCATAAATCTCGCGAGTATCACATTGTATTTTTGTTTGCGTAACCATTTGCATCCTGGAAAATTACTCACGCACGCCCCTCGTGACGCATAGAGGTTCCCTTGCTACACTTGCTCACTAGCGCTCGCTCTGTCAGCATTCGCCTGCAATGGATCCACGTCGAAGACAGAAGTTATTTTCTCCTGCTGCTGCATTGGAAGAACTTTTGCGAAGCAGTGATGAAGAAAATGTGGAATAATCAGAAGAGAGTGCTGGATCCAGCGTCGACTCTGAAGAAGAGGAAATGTTTTTGGAAGGTCTCGATCCTGTTTTAGATCGGTAAGTGTCTACATTTAGTATGTTTTTGTTGCTTTGTTTTGTAGTTTTGTGTTTCTACACTATTACGGCTTATTAGTACATTCAAGTACCGCAAAATTCCTTTTTTATTCAAGTTCTGAGTTAGAAGCTAGTGATGTAAGTTGTAACAATGTATCGTGGATAGTGAAAATCTGTATTGTGTATATTTCACCCAAAATAAAAATGACAGTGTAAGGAAAAAGTTAAATTTCACAGTGTTTTAGTGTCAGTACTACATTCAATTACTATAAAATGTTGAATATAATGTATAGTAATGCAATGGGGGAATATTTGTGGGACCTGATAATGACAAATGTCTTATGTTGCCACTAAAAAGTGACCAGCAATATTTTAAATATATCTAGTCAGTGAGTGGGTGAGAGTGTAAGCTTTTAAGTCTTTTCGGCTATTATCACCAGAATAGTTTTTACTATGTTGTCACCATTGTCCTGTGCGTTTGGTTATCAGCACCAGGTCCAAGCCTATTCATATCCACCCCAATGTAATACAAATTTAGCATTTCGGTATATTTTTTGTTATCCTTTTTACAATATGCCTTGGAGTATCGCAATAATATTGTATTGTGAGTTCAGTATTGTGCTATTTATCGAAATGTGACATGGGAGTATTGGTAAACCTCTAGAAGAAACCCTGTACAACGTACTTGAGCATATAACTTTATGTATGTACAGTTGTGTATGTAGAAAGCAGGACAAAGTTCAGAACAAATGTGTCAGAGGAAAAAATGCAATAATATGTGCTATTTTCTGTGCAAGATAATCTGTTATGTTGGGTTTATTTCTAATCCTTTTTGTGTAATTCAACAGTGAGGAAACTTCAGATGATGACTGGGTACCAGAGGCCTCTGGAAAACAGACAAAACGTCACTGCCTGGCTGCAACATCTCTCGCTGCCTCCAGAAGTTCCAGGGGAGGAGGAAAGAAAGGAAGACAGAGACAGCGCAGTACTTTGTGGTAAGCAAATAATGTGAAGCAAGAAATGTTTCTTGAGAGAAGAAACTGTTTTGGGGTATGATTATTGTCTGATTACAGTCTGAGTCATTAGCTGGTAGTGTAAATGTTTCAATAAGGGAAACAACAGAGTGGGTATGGAGGTCGATCACTGTATGTGAAAGATCCTTTGAATTTGAATAGAAAATTTGTAAGCTTGTGTAAATGTGCCATCAGGGCAACAATAGAGTGGGTATGTAGGTAGATCACTGTATGTGAATGATTCTTTGAATTTGAATAGAAAATCAGTAAGTTGATGTAAATGTGCCATCAGGGCAACAATAGAGTGTGTATGGGAGTAAATTGCTGTAGTTTTTTCTATGTGTAAGATAAACAGTTGTGTTGGGTTTATTTCTAATCCTTTTTGTGTAATTCAACAGTGATGAAACTTCAGATGATGACTGGGTACCAGAGGCCTCTGGACAACCGACAAAACGTCCCTGCCTGGCTGCAACATCTCTCGCTGCCTCCAGAAGTTCCAGGGGAGGAGGAAAGAAAGGAAGACCGAGACAAACTCAGTACTTTGTAAATAGTCCTTTTTTGGGGGGGGGGGGGGGGGGGGTTATCACTGTGTTGAATAACTAAGGAACAGATGTTTGTTGCTGTATACAATATATACATAAATAAAACTTTTTATTTGCTAAATAATGTATGTCATTATTCTAAACCTTTAAATTAATGGAAGTGAACAAAGACTTTGTTAAACGTCTTATACGTTACCAAGTGTCACTTTGGTGTCCTTTTGGAGCTCTTTCAAAAAAATATTATTTTACAAAAAAATATGCACATACATGCATTTTTATAAACATTTAGGGGTGAAAAATATACCAGAGAAAGTATATAAATTGAGCTTTGTCATGTTGTAATGAGAAAATAGATTGAAAGGATCAAACTAACTGGTTATACCTCATGGTAAAAGGTGGTTACCAAGTGTCCCTTTGGAGTCTCCAAGTGGCCTTTTTGGAAAGGTGCCTAGACATACTCAGAACTAAATGCTTGTAAAAAAGTCATTTTGGCTTGTATCAACTTCAAATTTGAAACGTACATTTAAAAGACATGTGGCTTTAGTTTACTTGTGTTTCCAGATCCATATATATTTCTGCCTTATGTATTTTTCTTGTTCATAAACCGTTATAATTTTTTTTTTCAATTGTCCATTGTGTTTGAGCTTATTTATCTCTCTACTAGTAATTTCTAGAGTAATTTTGAGTCTTTCATGGTAAACTGTCAAGTGTCAGCTTTCAAATAATACCTTTGATTTGTGTGTAGTCAGAAGGACTCATTAGCAGCAACAATTTTATTTTGGGTATGTCATTTTGCACTCCTTTGCCAAAAGTGGGGATGACTGGTAAGGGGTTAAAGGCCCTCAGGCAGGAGGTTACGGAAAATGCAGGTAGCCAAAAAGGCGTTGGACAATGGTTCGATTCACTGATGGGAACATGGAAAGAGTGGTTGATGAAGGTGGGAGTAATTGTAGCAATAGCAGTTGGAATTTTTGCATTGGTGTTTTGTTGTGTTATGCCTCTCCTCAGAACGATGATGTCCAATGCTGCAACCAAACAGATGGTCAATATATCGGTACAAAGACAAGGAACCAGCCCTGAAGTATATCCCATAGGGCCAGGAGTAGATGAGCTGGATGACTTCCTGTGAAGGGCCCATCGTGACGTAAGGAAAGGGGAGCCACCTTTTATTTTCAATTTTATGTTGACATTTTAACACTGTGTTTTTGTAGATTTAGGGAGTTAGCCCCACTGTGTACTTTATTTTGGGGAAAATAGAAAGATTCTTAGAGGAAGATAGAGTAGGCAGTTAGACTAGGATACCTTTTGAAGCCCCCTTTCCAATATAATCTGTTTCTTATATTATATTCACATTTACACTCATATGGTACTTATTCACTTTGTTTTATTTCATTTGTATGAAAGAAGGGAATGCTTAAGGGTAACAGGGCTCTGTTTGAGAATGTGGCAAGAAGCCAAAATTTAAGGGAATGTTAAGAAAGTTTATTTTTTCTTATAAACATATAATCTAAAGATACTAGTAAAGCTGTGATTGGTAAAGCAATGTGAAGTCTTATGCAAAGCCAAAGAAGGAGAGGATCGACGAGCACAACAGTGCTTTGCAACTGGGCTAGACTCTACTGGTGGTTTAAAAACCCGCTGTCAGCCCCAACACCAAGTAGCACTCGGAGGCAACACCGGGTACACTTGGCAACGTTGGAGCACCCCAGATAGCGCTCCAGACCACCGGAAGCGTCTGTGAGTTCCTCTGGCATCATAAGACATATATAATCTGCTGCTTAATGGTATGAGTCACTGAAAAATTAATCTACTGAAATAGTGAAACACTGATATGATAATCAAACTGTAGTGAATATAAGGCACTGAAAAATTGATGTACGATGGTCATCCCCTGTTAGGTCTATTAGGTAAGGGAGGTGAGGTCTTTTACTCCTCTCTAGCCAAAAAAGGGAGGAGACGTTTGGCCTCACACTCCAGTTAAGTCTTGTCCACATGAGGGAAGTTATTGGAAAAAGATGGGTGGCTGGATTCAGCCAGGTTATGAATGAAGGAAAGAACTGAACTTGTGGTGACAGGACTTAACCAGAGGGTATAGGTATGGGACTCGCGTTAAGTCCCAAAGGGGGATGTGTTTAAAAATTTCACAAACATATTTCATGATATAATGATTAATGTTTAGCATCACTATGCTTTTAATGGAAGAATATGAAGGATGGTCTTAAGTACATGCATTTAATGGAAACAGAAGAATGATGGCCCTAAGCACTTAAAGGTAAAGAAACCATCAGATAAGAAGGTCCCTAATGTACACCACTTGTATGTATGCATGGAAACCACCTGAAATGTGTATATCTGTATGGAAACAATGGAATGTTGAGTAAAAGGATGATTTTTAAAAAAATGGAAAGCATGGGACTTTCCACCATTAGAAACATAATGTGTGACTTAATTATAATGGTGGCGAAACCTAAGGTGGAGCCAAAAGCTAGAGATAAGCTTAAAAGTGCCCATTGGATCCATAGCGATAAGAAAAAGGTACATAAAGTGATGGTTTACCCTAAAAGCTTCAGATGATCAGCTGGCATCTCACTTTGTTGTTCTGGCAATAAAGTTTAACCTTCTGAGACCTGGAACTTCGCTTCTGAGACTTATTTTCTTCTGCACTGATTGAATTGAGAGAACACTTGCGACCACCGACTTGCAACGACACACCACGACCTAGAGGCAGACCTTCAAGACGTCGAGGTCTAAGGTCCGCTGGTGCGGACTCTAGAGGAGGGGGTAATGTCAGAAACCAATCAGCAGACTCTGCATCACGATCCACACAACGTTCAATCTCCCCAGAATTCTAATCACCCACACCTGTTCACAATCAGTAACCTCATCAACCAGCTCCATAAAACACTCACACTCACTGCAGTCTAGCGTCAAGCCTCCAACAGGAACTGACCGTATTTCCTCTGTCTCTGTCTGTTAGAGAAAACCTTTGAGTACTCTGTTCACTGAAAATACTCACCTGTGTATCACCAACCTCTGACCCTGTCTGTAATCCTCAGAAGAGCTGCTGCTGATCACCGATGTCCTAGCCACCAGTACTCATCCAAGGCTCATTGAAACCTCGGTTTCTCCCGCTGAACCCTCACCTTATCCTGTAAGAATTAAGGCCAGTGTTATCATTCTGGGATTATTCATGAAATATATGATTTCAAGAGTGTGCCCCGACCTGTTGTGGATCCAGCATCTTATGTTCACTTAAATCCTCTCGTCTGGAAAAGACAATTCACATTCTCAGATCTGAAGAGGAATACTCACCCATGGTGGATCCTGATCTCCTTTATTGAACAATTCTGAAAGTTAATTTGAGTTCCTAACCCGTTGAGTGAATATTACCCGCTGTGGATCCCACACTCCTATGTTTTGTTGCCCCGGGTTTTTCCCCCGAATCCCTTGCACCTGCTATCCTAACATTCAATAAAGTTGTGTTATTAAACATCACCTCGATCTCTGAGTCCATCGTATCCTGACAGGTTAAGGACTACACTTTTTGATAACTTGTCTGCTTTTAATACCTAGTTATCTTGGGTTTTATGAGAATAAAAGATTTGCTGTAATTCATTCTACTGTCTGAGTGTCAATAGTGTCCAGCCCTCAGTAAGAATAATTCAAGTGGGTTAAATTGAGTCCTGGGTCTCAGTAATCAACCTAGGTGGCGTAGTCGGCTACTTTAGTATTTTAGGTCAATCGTAACAATATTACTAGTATATTAATTATTCTGTTGCCGCCCCTTACCATTCGCCACATATTATCTGTTATTTTGATCTCTTTCACTTTCTTTCATTTGCCTTTATAACACGAGTAAAATATCATGTGTAACCACACACAGGTGTTTCCACTTATTATGAGAATTATAGATTGTGGGTTTGATGTGACTTGAGATCAAAGTGAAAAATGAATGTGAGTTTTTGTAAAGCGTCTCAGGCTCTTTGTGTCACTGGGCTCCAACTCTCAGAGCACAATAATAGAGAGCTGAATCTGACAAAGTTACACTGTTAATACTGAGTTCAGTGGAGGAGCGGGATGTAGTCGATGCAAACCGAGGATCAGAGGGGCTCCCAGTATTACTCCATGATCGAGCCTCTTTCCATATTAAATACTGAGGTTCTGTGTGTGGATACCATCTGTACCAGTAAAGAGTAACAGAATCACTGCTTGTCTCATATGTGCAGCTCAGGGTCACAGTCTCGTCTTCCTTCTTTATAACGCTCATTTCTTTTGGCCCAATCTGGTCTGCCGTCATCACACCTACAACAGAGAAATAAGAACATTACTGAGACAACTTGCACAAAACTATTTCTTGGACTGTTTTTCTGCATCACTAATGAATAAAGAGAGTCCATTTGTACCTGGAGTCAGAATTAGTATCAGAAACAGGTGTATTTCCATGTTTAGGTCAGATCAGTGTATTAATGTCCTCTGTGCTCTGATGCTCATGCTTTATTTAGTTCAGCGCTCACAGGAGAGGCGTGTCTTTAGACTTTCTTTATGGTGATTGGTTGAAGGTGTCAGTGTTGAACACAAGCACAAGAAATCAGAATGTGTGTGTGATGGGGACCTTTATGAGCGCATTAAAAACCATACACACCAACACATTCTGGATCATAGATCAACTGCTATCTGGTAAAAAATGTAATGACGTAAAAATAGTATATAAAAAAAGTAAATACTCTAGATTTGCTCGGCTTTGAGTAGAACAATTTTATATATTGTTTATTATTGAAATGATTCTCACTTTGTGAAAGATAATTGTATAATATGTTTCTACTTTGTTTATAGTGTTGCTTTGGCAAAGGTGGAGAGTTTTTATTCATTTTGCATGTTTGTGTGTGTGTGTGTGTGTGTGTGTGTGTGTGTGTGTGTGTGTGTGTGTGTGTGTGTGTGTGTGTGTGTGTGTGTGTGTGTGTGTGTGTGTGTGTGTGTGTGAGTGTGTGAGTGTTGAGTGTGTGTGAGTCACAGTGGGCCTCAGAGCACAGTAATACACAGCAGAGTCAGACACACACACATCCTGGATCCTCAGAGGAACTGATTCTGATGACACTTTAGAGTGAAATCTCTCCTGGAACTGAGGATCAGTATCTTCTGATTCATATTTGTTTCTCCTCAGGATGTATTTAGGAAAGTCATTTGCTCTCTGGATGTACCAGAAAAGATCTGGTTGTGATAAAGTTGTTTTATATTTGCATTGTATTGTTACTGATCGTCCTTCAGATTCGACAATGTGCTTATCCGGCTGATCAACACTCTCTTCTCCACGACACACTGTACAGACATGAAATAATAAAACATTGTAAGCTGTAATAAGGTATAAAACTGTTTTAAGTGATGTAGAAATTCCTCCACTTACCATGAAAAACTGATGCAAAAATGAACAACTTCAACAACCCAAGAGTTCTCATATTTCATGTGGTGATTGAAACAGGAGACAAAGATGAATGCGGCGTGTCAGTAAGAACTGGATGGTGTTCAGCAGGGAGGGGAGGGTGAACTACGGTGGCCCAGTAGTGCACAACACAACGAAATTTAAAAAGCATACATAAGTTCACAACACAACGAAATAAATCCACAACACAACGGAATGAAACCACAACACAACGAAATCAAGACACAACACAACGAAGTCAAGCCGCAACACAAAGAAAAATCCACAACACAACGAAATCAAGCCACAACACAACGAAAAATCCACAACACAACGAAAAGTCCACAACACAACGAAATAGCCACAACACAACGGAAATGCTCCCAACCACTAGGGGACTCTCGGAGTGCGCTAAAGTTAGTTTTCCTTGCATTGTTCTATATAGATTCGCCAATCTTACAAATATTTAAACACTACGATCAGTTTTAAGTGTGCAGTTGTATATCGACATGAAATATCAATTAAAAATCACTTACGTGCATAATAGCTGCATATTTATACTCGAGAACGCTTTGACCCGCTTCCTCGGCGCTAAGGGAGCGTCTGCCAATTCCACCAAGTTGAAATAATTTGTATGAATTAAATTAACTTTTTTTTTTTAAATTTCAAATTCCAATGTTGTGTTGTGCATTATTAAGTCAATTTTACCAATACAATCAAGCTGTGGAATTTTAACATGTCTGTTTTTAAATGTTAAAAAGTAATTTTAATTCATACAAATTATACATTTCAACCAATTGGTGGAATTCGCAGACGTTCCCTTAGCGCCGTGGTATCGGGTCAAAGCATTCTCGAGCATAAATATGCAGCTATAATGCATGTAGGTGATGTGATTTAAAATTAATATTTCATATAGATAAACAATGGTTAGCCTACATACTGTTGAAACTAATTGTGGTATTGATTTCTTTGTAAGATTGCCAACTCTATAGAACAGTGGCAACTTTATAGCGCTCCGAGTGCCCCCGAGTGGTTGGGAGCATTTCCGTTGTGTTGTGGCTATTTCGTTGTGTTGTGGATTTTTCTTTGTGTTGTGGCTTGATTTCGTTGTGTTGTGGTTTCATTCCGTTGTGTTGTGGATTTATTTTGTTGTGTTGTGAACTAATGTATGCTTTTTAAATTTCGTTGTGTTGTGCACTACTGGGCCACCGTAGTGAACAGATAAAAACTATATCAATTCAAATAGATGTTAAGTGTCTACACTGCCCTCTTCAGGACATCATTATAAAGATTTCATCTGAGCCAGTTTTTCATTCATTATTCCTGCATGACAGAGCATGATTTACCAGTGTTTCCAGTGTCAGCATTGAACTTATTGATAATCCACACTTAAAACATTTACATTCTGTACATGTGCAGAGCAAAGTGACAGGAATATGCTTAAACCATCCTTCATCAGAAGTAACACATGGCCTTACAGTTTTTCTTGATTGCTAAGACACATTTCTTGAAAGCTGCTCTCCTTTTCTCTAAACTGTGAACACAAAACCCAATTTTCAAGCTACATTCACAAAACCTCAGACTCTTCTTTCAAAACCAAACTTTCACCTCAAAACAGTTCAAGCTGTGCTCAAAACTGAACTATGTTGTCAAATCGTGCCCCGCGTCAATCAAAATTAAAAACACTACTGAACAGTCACTAAACACTACGTAGAAAAATAGAAAACACAATGCTCAGGACATGAAGCTGGAGAAATAAATGTTTATTGTTCACTGTAGGCTAAATGCATGTTGCAAAACAAAAAAAAACCTGTTCATTTAGCACTTGTACAAAAAGACAAAACAGAAATCTTATGCATTTCCCACTTGTGTACAGTAAGCCCATGTGAAAATAAAGTACAAAAATATACATGGAATACTTGGCCTACGAACAGTTAGACCAACCCTCCAATACAATACAACAGTATATTGGTACAGTGATGTACTGAAACATATATTTACTTACAGTATACTGTGGTACAGTATATAGTATGTCATACAATAATTGCTGTCAAAATTTACATACTGTACTATAATGTCAAAAAAAGGTAATTACCTGTTCTCTTCTCTAAATCTTCGGATTATGGTGGACAAAGTGAATCTACTGATGTTTGGTTGTACCCTTTGTCCAGCCTCCCTCATGCTCATACCATGGACAAGAACATGGTCAATTACAGTAGCTCTGATTTCATCAGGAATTACTGTTCTTTGTCTTCGCTGATCACCTCGACCACCTTGACCTCCTCTCACACGAACTCTTCCTCTCAGATTTCCTCTCAGGGCCTCACAAACCAGTGCTCTCTGAACTGGCTTACTGTATATGTTCCCTCACATCATTAGCCACAAGTGTGATCAATTTTGAGTTGTTGTGTTCAAGTGGTGACATCTGTGCTTTAATTGTGTTTGACTTTTGTCACCTGTGCTCACCATTTTGCAGCACGGGTGCATCACAATGAAAATGTGTTGGCAAGTTGTGTCTAAACAGGTGAAAAGTGCTTATGGTTTTGCCAAAAGAGTGATTGATTCAATCAGTGGGTTCAGGCAACTGAGCATTTGGTTCAGACAATAGGGTTTAGTGTTTTAGCAATTGAGAAAAACTGTAATAATGTGACATATACCCTTAATGTATAGGGAATATAGGAAACAGAAAAGTGAGATGTCAGAAGTTGTAATCATTGAGCCTGACATGATGATATAGCATAGTGAGCTGTGTAGAGGAGAACTGCTGTTGTGTTGAGAGCGGCAGAACGGCCATACGGACTCCATGCTGAGTGTTGAAGATGAATATTTTCTTCAATATATATTTTGTTCCTTTTTTTCATGTAAATACCTAAAAGCCAAATGTCAGTTAACATCACTTACTTTTTGCTCAACAATAGTAGAAGGAGAGCACAAAGGATGTTCATGTTTGCACTGAGGCAAATAAAGTTGAGTGATCAGTTCCTCATGTTCAGATCTCCACACACTTCTCCAATCTGTCAGTGAACGAGAACAACATTCAGTTCAGATTTAATTTGAAAGCAATATAAGAGTCGTTTACAGCAGTTCTTCTGCTGGTCCGCATCCTTTCTTGAGCCATTTCATTCAGACACTGTACAGGACATGCAATCTTCTGCAGTCAGGTGGTCAATGGGTAACACTTTAATTTCAGGATCATCCCAATTTATTCATCATTTTAAAAGGGATTATTTATATATATGGTCAATAACCTATCAGTGGGAAATAAAATGCATTGAGTGTAGTAATTCTAGAGTGTTTGCTAGTTGTATTATGTTTTATTGTATTTGTCCCATATTCCACTCTTTAGTAAATTATTAAACCGAGACAAAATTCTGACTTTTTTCCCCCATTCATATTTTCTTTACTGGATTTTCGGGAAAATGCATGGAATTGTGAAATGTTTTAAAATGTGTTGATTTGTCAAAGATAAATAAGAAAACAGTTATTGCTAGCTGAAAACATTAATTCAACTTTTCGATAATTAGAAAAAAAAAAGTAAATGACAGGTGATGTGAATGCCATTAAACATGCAGTTTATTCCCTTTATGCCTGATTATTTAATCTGCTGTAATGTGTCTCCCTGAGATGTTGTGTGTGTGTGTTGAGTGTGTGTGTGTTGAGTGTTGAGTGTGTGTGTGTGTGTGTGTGTGTGTGTGTGTGTGTGTGTGTTGAGTGTTGAGTGTGTGTGTGTGTGTGTGTGTGTGTGTGTGTGTGTGAGTGTTGAGTGTGTGTGAGTGTTGAGTGTGTGTGTGTGTGTGAGTGTTGAGTGTGTGTGTGTGTGTGTGTGTGTGTGTGTGTGTGAGTGTTGAGTGTGTGTGTGTGTGTGTGTGTGTGTGTGTGTGTGTGTGTGTGTGAGTGTTGAGTGTGTGTGTGTGTGTGTGTGTGTGTGTTGAGTGTTGAGTGTGTGTGAGTGTTGAGTGTTGAGTGTGTGTGTTGAGTGTGTGTGTTGAGTGTGTGTGAGTCACCATCGTGTGCTTGCCATCGTAATGTGCTATGAAACAGGGAAATCAAAGCCCATCTGAACATAGTTGTTCTCTGAGGTAAAAGAACTGAACTTCACTCAACAGCTCCTAAAACTCTCTCTGTGTTTCTCTGAGCTCTGCTTTAATCGGATAGTCAAGTCAAGTCAGCTTTATTTATATCGCTCTTTTTACAATGCCGATTGTTTCAAAGCAGCTTCACAATTTTAAACAGGAAAATAATGCAACAGAATTTGATTGGGCTGTACAGCCGCTCTGGAGAAAACAGTGATGTCATCAGCTCATTTCAATTATCATACAGTGGCAATGCGGGCGGATCAGTGATATAGTTGAATATTTAGTGTCCCCAACTGAGCAAGCCGAAAGACAAAGTCGACAGAGGCGATGGTGACAAGAACCCAAACTCCATCAGTGACAGAATGGAGAAAAAAACCTCCGGAGAAACCAGGCTCAGCCGCTCAGTTCTCCTCTGGCCAACAATCAAACACTGTATGATTATGATTCAGACAACATTATAGGTCAGAGGTCATATTAGATCCCAATATTTGTCCAGTTCCATCTGATTGAAGGTCATCACAGGGGAGAGTCGAGTCACACGGTCTCTCTGACTCTTCAGGGATGAGCTGGTCATGTCCAGCGCAGGTCCAGCATCTGATCCGGATCCGGCTGACTGCAGTAAACCTCGGGATAAACAGAGAGACTATCATTAGCGTAGATGCCATTCTTCTGATGATGTCACGAGTACATCAGGTGTTATGGGAAGTGTTCCCGGTTCCGGCTGACCTAGTTAATGCAGCCTAACAATCATTTAATTGAGAAAGTGTTTTATGTGTATGCCACAGTAAAGAGATGTGTTTTTAGTCTAGATTTAAACTGACACAGTGTGTCTGCTTCCCGAACAATGCTAGGAAGACTGTTCCAGAGTTTAGGAGCTAAATAGGAAAAGGATCGAGCGCCTGCAGTTGATTTGGATATTCTCGGTATGATCAGCTGGCCAGAGTTTAGAGAGCGCAGTAGACGTGATGGAGGATAATGTGTTAAAGGTGTCATGAACTGGCTTTGTAAAAAAAAATGATACTGTTGTTTGAGGTCAACGTATGGTTTTTACATTCAAAAACATCATAATGAATAAGTAATAGGCTATTGTGACGTCTTAAGACGCATTGTTTGAGTGTTCTATGTGCTTTGTGGTATGTTCTTTTGGTTTAGTTTCGCCCATCGAGGGGATTGGGATCAGCTGTTGCTGATTTGCTGGCCATTAACCTCAGCTCCAGTGATTGGCTGCAGCCAGAGAGAGAGAGAGAGAGAGAGAGAGAGAGAGAGAGAGACTTTACAACTCTTTTATTAAAACATACTCAAACGGTAAAATATCATATATTTCACCCTTACAGACATACTGTTACAATATACACATGCGGAAAAAGATTCCAAAATAAAAATAGAAACCTAAAAAAAAAATATATATATATATATATATATATATATATATATATATATATATATATATATATATATATATATATATATATATATATAAAAAGAAAAATGAAAAAATAAAATTGGCCATTAAACATCACCAATTAAACACTATAGTTTCATCTTCACACATTGACAATAAAGCACCATTCACACACCATTTAGACTCAAATCCAAGTACATTTTTTGTAATTTGATAGAATTTATATTCCAATCTAATTCTTGATTCAACCAAGGCAGTAAACATTTTCAGCGCACTCATATTTCTCCCTTCAGCAGCCATTCTGCAAGTCTTCCAAATGGCTAGTTTAGCTTGTCCAACTGCAAAATTTGCTAAGGTACACTGTTCTCTGTGCGTTTTTGAATACTTGCATCCATAAATAAAGAATGTCTTTGTCACGGGGTGACAAAAACCAAACAGGACTAAGATCCTGGTGAATGCAGTTATTCAGGATTTTCCAGTGAACATCCGTTCTACACACTGTGAATCTGTTGCCATGGCAGCGGGGCTGATTGCCTGAGTGACAGCAGGTGTGGGGCAATTACAGAGAACGCTGTGAGAGGGACACATATTCAGATGGGGCTTTAAAAGACAGAGAGAAAACAGACTGTGGGGTGGGTGGTAGAAAGGAGGTTTTGACTTCCGGAGGAACGGGTGTTTGGTGGATGGCGGCAAATGCAGCGAAATCGATCATGTCAAAGTATAAGAAAAATTATAGTGGAAATGGACCAGAGACAACAGTTAGTGTTGATGATACGGATGTGGAAGATGATCAAATGGAATTAGGAAAGACAGGAGAAGAGAGGAATTTAGATATAAGGGAAGATGTAGGTACAAAGAAAAGAGAGAAAAAACATCAGATAGAGGTAAGAAGTTCAGGGGAGAGTGGAAATGAACAGGAGGTGAGGAATGTAAATTTGGATGAGTTGAAGGTAATATTGAAATTTAAAGAGGATGGTGGAATGCGAAAGGTAAGTCCAATTGTATTAACAAAAGAGTTGAGGAAAGTAGTTGGAGAAATTAAGATTGCAAAAGTGTTAAGTAATGGAGATTTGATGATTGTTTGTAATAGTGAAGAGCAAAGAAGGAAAGTGATGAAGATTAAAGTAATGTGTAAGCAGGATGTGGTGAGTAGTAAGATTGTAGGACAGAGGCAGTGGGTAAGTGGAGTAATATCTGGAGTGCCATTAGGAGTGACTATGGAAGAGCTTAAAAGTAACATCAGTGGAGGGAAAGTAGTTGGTGCTAGGCGATTGTTTATGAGTAGAGAAGGGAACAGAATGGAGAGTCTCTCTGTTGAGCTTAGGTTTGAAGGAGATATATTGCCAGATAAGGTCAAGCTTGGATTTATCAGTTATTCAGTGAGGCCCTTTGTGCCTCCTCCTTTAAGATGTTATAATTGTCAAAAATACGGGCATGTTGCTATGGTGTGTAAAGCTAAGAAACGATGTGCAAGATGTGGAGGTGAACATGATTATGGCAAATGTGAAGGAGCAGGACCAAAATGCTGCAACTGTGGAGGGGAGCATAGTGTTGCGTTTGGAGGATGTGAGGTGAGGAAGAAAGCAATTGAAGTACAGAATGAGAGAGCCAAGAGGAATATAACATATGCTGAAGCTGTTAAAGTGGTTGATACAAGGAATAGAGAGAAAGGAAAAGAGAGGGATGTGCAAAAAGAGAGGAGAATTGAGGAAATATCAGAGATGGAAGGTAGGATCACAGAAGAGACAATGATTGTAAGTAAAGTAAGTTTCTTGTTGTTCGTAGCTGAAGTAATTAATTGTACTGCACAAACTGAAAAGAAGACAACTAAGATTCAAATTATAGTCAAGGCAGCAAAGAGATTCTTGGGAGTAAAGGACATATCATGGGAAATGGTTAGGGACGGGCTGATTAGTGAGATACAATCTAGCCAGGAAGCATGGTTTGGATAGGAGGATGATTTTAATTTTACAATGGAATGCGAGAAGTCTTGTGGCTAATGGATTGGAGTTTAAAGGTGTTATTAATGAGATGGAAGTTAAACCGGATCTGATATGTATTCAAGAGTCATGGCTTAAACCTAGATTTGATTTTGTTATTAAAGGATATGTGAGTGAGAGAAGAGATCGAGAGGAGGGAAATGGTGGAGGGTGTATTACTCTGATTAAGGAAGGCATGCAATATAGATCATTAGGCAAAGGTGTAACACAAGAGTATGTTGTAGTAGAGGTATGGGTGAATGGAATAAAGTATGTAATAATAAATTTTTATAATCCTTGTAAGAAATTAGTGTTGAGTGAGTTAGAACAAATAGAGGGTCTTAATGAAGATAGGGTAATTTGGTGTGGGGATTTTAATGCACAGAGCATGTTATGGGGAGGTTTAGTGACAGATTGTAATGGAATGGTGGTGGAAGATTTGATAGATCGGAGAAATTTGGTGTGTCTGAATGATGGGGGTAATACAAGAATAGATGTGGCTACAGGTAAAGAGTCTGTGTTAGATCTAACAATGGTGTCTGATTCAATAGCAGGAAGTGCTGAGTGGGAAGTAATGCGACAAGATACTATTGGGAGTGATCATTATCCAATAATGATATCTGTTAGTGTAAATGTGAGAGGAAGTAAGGTGAGTCAAGGAAATATTGGTAGCTGGAGGTTTGACAAAGCGAATTGGGAAGAATTCATGAGTCTGAGTGAAGAGGGATTAAAGAATCTTATAATAGAATCAGATAGATCTGTAGAAATGATTAGTGATGATGTTGTTTATGCTATTCAAGTAGCAGCAAATAAATATATACCAAAAAGGAAAGGACGTAGGAAGAATAAGATAGTTCCATGGTGGACTGAAGAATGTACTAGTGCAATTAGAAGGAAAAGGAAAGCATTTAGGATAGTTAAGAAAGCACATAATTTTCAAAATTTAATAGAGTATAAACAAGCACAAGCTGAGGTAAGGAGGATAATAAGGAAAGCCAGAAAACAGTATTGGATGGCTTATTGTGATGAAATAGGGAAGAATACACCAGTAGAGGAAGTATGGGGTATGATTAAGAAAATGAAAGGGATTCAAAAGTGTAATGGGTATCCAGTTTTAAGTATGGAGGGAGAAGTAGCTGTGGAGGATGGAGATAAAGTGGAAATGTTTTTAAAGGCATTTATAAAAGTAAATAGTTCAGAAAATTTGACTGAACAGAGTAGGAAAATGAGGGAGAGTGTGATGAAGGAATATCCTGATATAAAGAAGAAAAAAGAGACTGAAGATAATTTGTTAGATGTACCATTCTCTATGAGTGAGTTAAAGAGTGCAGTAAGAAGAATGAAACAATCTACTCCAGGAGTGGATGGGATTAGTTACTGTATGATGAAGCATTTTAGTGAAACATCAATGGAAGTGATTTTAACATTTTATAATAGAATATGGATAGAAGGTATAATTCCTCAAAGTTGGAAGGAAGCATTAATTATACCTATTAAAAAGCCTGGGAAAGATCCAAGTAATCCTATAAATTATCGTCCAATAGCTTTAACTTCTCATTTATGTAAGGTAATGGAGAGAATGATAGCTGATAGATTGAATTATCATTTGGAAAAAATTAAATGGTTTTTTTCTTATCAAAGTGGGTTTAGGTGTGGTAGAGGGACTATGGATCCAATAGTATCTTTAGAAGATGAAATAAGAAAGGCATTTATAAATAAGGAGAGTGTCTTTGCTGTTTTCTTTGATATAGAAAAGGCTTATATGTTGTGGAAAGAGGGGTTATTAATAAAGTTACAGAAAATGAGTATAAAAGGAAGAATGTATAATTGGATAAAAGAGTTTTTAATTGGAAGAAGTATTCGAGTAAAGGTGGGTGGAGCTATATCTTTAAGTGGAGCAATTGATAATGGTACACCTCAGGGCAGTGTAATAAGTCCACTTTTATTTATTATTATGATTAATGATGTTTTCTCAAGGATTGATAGAAGTATGGGGAAATCATTGTTTGCTGATGATGGGGCTATCTGGTTTAGAGGAAAGAATATAGATTATAACATAAAGAAATTGCAAAGTGCGCTAAATGAAGTTGAAAAGTGGTCAGGGGAAAATGGTTTTAAGTTTTCAGTGGAAAAAACAAAAATAATACTTTTTTCTAAAATGAGGAGGAATGTGGATGTTAAGTTAAAATTATACAAAAAAGAATTAGAGCGTGTAAGTATAGTAAGATTTCTAGGAGTTTGGTTTGATAGTAGATTAACTTGGAGAGAACATGTTGAAAAAATGGTGGGAAGATGTAAGCGTGTAGTGAATGTAATGAGATGTATTTCAGGTCAGGAATGGGGAGCAGATAGATTGGCTTTAAAAACTATATATATATCTATGATAAGATCTATAATTGATTATGGTTGTATTGTATATGGTTCTGCAAATAAATCTCATTTAATTAAATTAGAGAGAATTCAGTCTCAAGCATTAAGAATTTGCTGCGGAGCATATCCAACTTCTCCAGTTTCGGCTCTTCAGGTAGAGATGGGTGAAATGCCTTTGCATATAAGAAGACAGCAATTAATGGCATCTTATTGGGCAAATTTAAAAGGTCAGAGTGAGGAACACCCGACAAGGAAAGTAATGAGTCCTAGTTGGGAATATGAGAAGAGAGAGTGTAATAGTTTTGGATGGAGTGTAAGGAAATTGGTTAGAGATATGAGATTGGAGGAGGTTGGATATGCTCCAAAAATTCCTTTATCTCGAGTACCATTATGGATCATGCCCCAACCAGAAGTAGATTTAAGTTTATTAGAAAAAAGGCAAAAGGAAGGTTCATATGAAACAGAAGTATATAATGTAAGGGAGTATATTGGGTCAAGATATGGAGAATATATGCACATTTTTACAGATGCTTCAAAAGATTCAAAAACTGGTCATGTGGGTTCTGCATTCATTATTCCAAAGGTTAAAGTGTATAAGAATAAAAGGATATCAGATTGTTTATCGGTGTATACTGGAGAGATGTTTGCAATAATTATGGCAATAAGGTGGATTAGGGAAGTTAAAATATCCAAGGCAGTAATATGTTCAGATTGTAGTTCAGCTCTAATAAGTTTGAAGGAGATGAAGTCAGAAACAAGACAGGATATGGTAATAGAGATAGTTCAAGAATTATATTCAATTAAACAAGCTAATTTAGAGGTACAGTTTTTGTGGGTTCCAGCTCACATTGGGTTGAGAGGTAATGAGGAGGCGGATGCATTAGCAAAAAAGGCAATAGAACGAGAAATAGTAGATATACAGATTTTATTTAGTAGGTCAGAAATTAAATCAATTATTAAAAAGAACATTCTGAAAGTATGGCAGCAATATTGGGACAATGAACTAAAAGGTAGACATATGCATCAAATACAGTCAACAGTGGGTAAGGGAAGAATATCAGGTAGGAGTAGGATTGAAGAGAATATGATTACAAGACTAAGATTGGGGCATACAAGATTGAATAGCACATTGCACTTAATAAGTAAGCATCCAACAGGTTTATGTGAGGTATGTGAAGTTAGTGAAACAGTTGAACATGTAATAATGCACTGTAGGAGATATAAGGTTGAAAGGAAAGAGTTGAAGGAGGAATTAAATAATATAGGAGTTAAGTTGAATATTCAAAATGTATTAAAATCAGATAGGACTATAATAAATTTATTGGTAGATTATTTGGGTAGTACTGGGTTAAATAAGTGTATTTAAAATAGGTGTTTTTTTTTTTTTTTTTGTTTTTTGTTTTTTCCTGTCATGGGGGCTGAGAGTGGACGGAGGAGCTGAACACGCAGCGCCGGATGAAATTCGATGATGTCTCTATGCGGGTAAATAAAGGGAATTTATGTTGGGTATAGAGATAGAGGAAGTGTCAATGGTCCATTTCGGCTATAGGTGGCGGTAATGCACGTATTTGTTTGCGATCCGCCGTAAAATAAGAAGAAGAAGAAGAAGAAGAAGAAGAAGACTGTGGGGTGGATCTCCTCCCGTATGATGCTGTGTTTGTCAGCGGGTTGTTCTTTTTATTAAGGCTGGGCTGTGGAGTGGGGAAGATTGAAGCTGTGGAAGAGAAAGGAAGGTGTGAAGGATTTGTCAGTAGGGTTGGGCATCGAGAACCGGTTCCAACTTGGAACCGTTTAAAAAATAACGATGCCATTGGAATCGTTTAGAAATTTTGTTTTCGATTCCGATCATCGGTTCCAAACGCGCAAGTTTTCGGAAGTGCTTGGCGCGCCCGTTTGTTCTGTTGCAGCCATGGAGCACGGTAAGCGGCGCTCAAAAGTGTGGCTTTATTTCACTTAAAAAAAAAAAAAGCCTGGGTCGGCACAGTGCAACACAAATGACAAACTTATTTCTTGCACGGGAGGATGTACTACAAATATGTGGTGTATAAATTAACGAGTGTAGCGTGTTTGAAATGCTGCGCAGGTCTGTCCTCCTCGGGCAACCCTGCGCTAACCAACGCTATTAAAGGGATAGTTCACCCTGAAATGAAAATAAAGCCTTCTTTTTCTTACCCGGATGTTGTCCCAGTGCTCTATGTCCTATGACATTTAAAATACTGTTCCTGCACGCGCTCCTTCCTATTATGGCAGTGAATGGCGATCAGCTAAAACATTACAAAAAATAAACAAATGTATCACGCAACGATACAGGGAGACGCGCGCCATATGGAAAGTGTTCAGGGGGCACACTATAAGGTTTTGCGAGAACGAACCCGTATTATTCAGTCAAAACACTGAGCTCGGCCGTTATTCTGAGCGCGCTCCTCTGTGTTACACTATGAGCCGTCAGCAGCCGCCGGCGCTCATGCCTACTATAATAACTCGCACTGTTGTCATTGCAAACAGGATAAGCACACACACACACACACACACACACACACACACACACACACACACACACACACACACACACACACACACACATAACCATTTTGAGAAATCAAGCTCAATAGAAAAAAACGCGATTCTCGTCTTTTCTATAACGTATATGATAAGAAATAATACTAATAATATAACCTCCTTAAGTGAATATTGTGTACCGGTTGTCATGACAATATTGCACGAGGCTACTGCGGCTTGGAGTGCGCACACACAGGAACACGCGCATTTGAACAACAGCTGGGTGAGTAAAAGATGGCTTTATTTTCATTTCAGGGTGAACTAACATTATCCCACCTCGTCATAATCAGGTAAGTGATTGTAGTGTAATAACAAAGCCCTTGACCAAATTGCGAATTGTGGTGAACAACAACGTTACTGAAATTATTTTTCCCCCTCGTTGATAAATGTAGCTATACGCAAATTGCCCACGCTAGTAGCAGTCCTAATATGACTGCTGTTAATGCTATTGTTAAGTCGGGACTCGGTGTGAAACTCCATTCACCTTTGCAGCAAAGCAAGTGAAAATGCCAGCGGAGAAAGTCCCAAAACTAAAACTCATTATTGAATCAAAATGCAATTTTCCTCTGTGAAATGAGCCTGTGACATGTTGTGACTCCACCCCTCAAAGAATCGGAATCGAGAATCGAAAAGAACCGTAATCGAAACTAAGAATCGGAATCGGAATCAGAATCGTTCAAATCAAAACGATGCCCAACCCTATTTGTCAGCGAAGACTTAAGGAATATCGTCCGTAGTGAGAAAGACGCAAGTGATGAGTATTTGATCCGTTGTTTATATGCACTAACACTGAAGTGGTGTGGAGAGTTTGGAAAATGTTTGGCACGAGTGAACTATTACACCGAGTGAATTAATGATCTGTCTCCAACTTCTGTCCTCTCCTTGCCGAATGTGGTGATCGCTGCATCGTTCTTCTGCTTTCCCGGAGCAAAGTCAAGCCCTGATCGAGAACGAGATCCGATCTGGTGGGAGAAAAGACCGGTGGGTGAGTGCTGGCCCGAATGCACGGTGTGCGAGTGGAATTGCAGTGCTTGAAGTGAAGATTTACACGGTTTGTGCTGTGAAGTGAAATTGGTGTGTGGAGAAGTAATAGAAGTCTGCCGTGCACTCTCCTCCTACAGTCTCCCACCCGCTGTCTCTAACGAAGGGTCTTGATAAAGCAACCGCCCAACTTCCTGCTTTGAAAAGACCCGGCCCCGTTAATGCTGAGTGCTTCATATATCATGTACTGTTGAAACTGTGCTGTGTCTGTTCTAGTGCTCAGCCGAAGTGAGCGTCCGGCTCAAAGTGTCCTTCCCGCCTGGTGGTCTCCGCACGCCCCTATTGGAAGTCTTTACCCTGTTCAGAAGAAGAGAAGGTATATCAGTTGCAAAGCTTCATGTACTGTTGAACCGTTGAAACTGTGCTGTGTCTGTCCCAGTGTTCAGCCGACGTGAGCGCCCCACTCAAAGTGTTCTCCCTGCCTGGTGGTCTCCACACGCCCTTATTGGAAGCCTTGATCCTGTCCAAAGGAGAGAAGGTATATCAGTTGAAAAGCTTCACATACTGTTGAACCATTGAGACCTTGCTGTACTGTTCCAGTGTTCAGCTGAAGTGAGCGCCCCGCTCAAAGTGTTCTCCCCGCCTGGTGGTCTCCACACGCCCCTATTGGAAGCCTTGACCCTGTTCAAAAGGAGAGAAGGTATATCAGTTGAAAAGCTTCACATACTGTTGACTGTGAGACCTTGCTGCACCGTTCCAGTGCTCAGCTGAAGTGGAGCGTTCCGCCCAAAGTGTCCTCCCCGCCTGGTGGTCTCCACACGCCCCTATTGGAAGCCTTGACCCTGTTCAAAAGGAGAGAAGGTATATCAGTTGAAAAGCTTCACATACTGTTGAACCGTCGAAACTGTGCTGCGTCTGTCCCAGTGTTCAGCCGACGTGAGCACCCCGCTCAAAGTGTCCTCCCCGCCTGGTGGTCCCCACACGCCCTTATTGGAAGCCTTTACCCTGCTCCGAAGAAGAGAGGTAATTCAGTCGAATGTTCCACATATTGTTGGACAGTTAAACCTTGCTGTATCGTTCCAGTGGCTCGCTTGCCCCCACCTCCGAGAACCTCCCTCCGGAGTGACCCCAGTGACTCGCTTTGCCCCCACATCTGCATACTTACCTGGTTCCAGTTTGAATGGGGTTCGAATGACCACGGCCTCCCCTCTTGAGTCCCGTAGAGGAGTACTCACCCAGTGACCTACCTGGACGGCGCGGGGATTCCCCCCTGATTCCCCTCCGACGAGCCTCCGGTCCGTCACGATCGTCCTTCACCTCCCGTCCCGGGAGGTCTGTAGACCCTTGAACTGTCCTGGTGGCAAGAAGAAGATTTTAATTAGGACTTATCCAATTCATTGACCTTTTAATATAATAAATAAATTTTATTATTTTATTCCCTTGTCTGTCTGGTCCTTGACACATTCCTCGAGGTGGTTCCCGGGCTTTTCAGGGGTAGGTGCAGTCTGGGTTGGCCCGCCCCGACCTGTGACATCTTGTTGAAACAAAAACCTAGGCTTCCAAGTATTCTTTCCAATAAGGTAAACAGTGGTACTAGCCTTGGACATTCAACAAAAACATGGAACACAGTCTCTGGATTAGTACAAAAATTACAGAAATTCAAAACAGCCATATTAAACTTAAAAACAAAGCTATTGGTAGGTAACACACAGTGCAATATTCTCCACTGTAAATCCCCAGATCGTTTCGGAAGGGGACCTTTATACAAGAGCCTCCAAGAGGGAGCAAGATCATCAGAGCCCATAAAGTATTCCCTCCATTTTGTATCACCTCTCTGATTAATATTCCCAAAATAATCAGTCTTTACTCATATCTGGTAAAACTCTCTTTTTCCAACCGCTTGAAAATCAAGCTCCTGTAGCCCCTTAAATTTCAATAACTTCCCCTCTTGGTCATCCTCTGTACAAACCCTTGGAGACACAAATAACTTCGGGAAAGAGCATTGCATCGAATCACCAGACAGGAAACAATTTACAAAGTGGAGGAATTGGGAGGGAAAAGCAGCTTTCAGATTGTTTATGAAATGTTCCACCATTCTCACAGACCTGAATCCCACCTGTTCACAAATTTCAGCTGCTGGTCTCCATTTTCTGGAAACAATATCAATCAGATGAGCAACTGTGGTCAAACCTTTGTCTATGAATGTTTTAACAATGATATTAGACGTACAAACATTGCCACCAAGAAAAGAGTTATAAAACAGTGGCTCATTCAGGCCAAAATGGTCATTTTCTCGTCCAGATTCCTTAAAAACGGTCCAGGAATTTAAAACTGTCACATAGAATCTTACATCAGATAGGCCTATAATATTTCTACTATGCAAAGACATCAAAAACAATTGTCTATCAAGGGAAAAGCCGCCAAAAGTTCTGAGCAAAGCCAGGCCAAATGACATCCATGGTGTTGTAGAATAAAGCAAAGTCTGAGCAACTTTTAGCCTCATAGCTTTAACTTTAGCGGTCACATCAATTAACCCTTGACCTCCCTCAGTAACTGGCAAGTAGAGAACTGCAGGGGGAAGCCAGTGATGACCGTCCCAAAAAAAATCAACAAAAATCTTCTGCAAACGTTGCAATAGACATTTTGGTGGATCAAGTACATTTAAACGATGCCACAGCATAGATGCAGCCAAGTTATTGATTATGAGTACTCTACCCCTATAGGACAAATGAGGGAGAATCCATCTCCACCTTTGTAGACGTCCAGACACTTTATCAAATATACCTTCCCAATTATTCTCCATATATTTGTCAACCCCCATAAAAACCCCAAGTACTTTGAACCCTTCCAAGCTCCAAGAGCAGAGCTGAGGAAGTACTGGAGGACCTCCATTCTCCCATTTGCCCAGCAAAAAGGAAACACTCTTTTGCCAATTTATTTTTGAGGAAGATGCTCTTTGATAGACATCCAAAGATTCAACCAATTTCTTAACATCTTCATCTGACCTTATTACCACTGTAACATCATCAGCATATGCACTTAATTTAGCTGTTACCAAATCTGTACTATAGGGACACATTGTAGAAATCCCACTTAACTGACGTCTCAGAACTGCCAAAAGTGGTTCGATAACAATGGCATATAAAATACCTGAGAGGCCACACCCTTGTCGGATACCTCTGCCAACCAAAAATGGCCTCAAAAGGGTGCCATTTATTTTTAATATGCTATAAACATCTGTATACAGTAGCTTAACATAAGAAATAAATGATGAACCAAAACCAAAGGCATTAAGACATTTAAAAAGAAAGCCATGATCAACTCGATCAAAGGCTTTCTCTTGGTCCAGAGAAACCAAGCCTACATCAAGTTTATGCACTTTAGCAAAGGAAATCAAATCTCGAACCAAAAAAAGATTATCAAAAATGGATCGATTCGGAATGCAATAAGATTGATCTGCATGAATCACTGAAGATATACACAATTTAAGTCTATTAGTCAAAGCTTTGGAAAGTATCTTGTAATCAACTCCTAGCAATGACACAGGGCGCCAATTTTTGATGTCTCCAAGATCACCCTTCTTAGGCAGTAAAGTTATCACGGCCCTCCGAAGGCTCACAGGTAACGTGCCTCTTTCCAGACACTCCAGGAAAACAGCAAACAGGTCCTTTCCGATCACAGACCAAAATTGTTTGTAAAATTCAGCATTCAGTCCATCCAATCCTGGAACTTTACCCGCAGAGAGTTCCTGAACAGCTACCGTCAGTTCATCAAATGTCAAAGCCTGATCAAGTCTAGATTTCTCCTCTTCTGCAAGTTGAGGTAAATCTTGAAGAAGAAAGTCAGCCAGTTCATCATCACAGGTTTTAGCCTTATAAAGATCCTCGTAAAAAGATGAAGCATAGGACATGATTCCACGATCGTCAGTCACTTTTCCTCCTCCTGGAAGTTTCAAATGACATAGAATCTTCCTATTTACAGTCTTTTTCTCCAGACTAAAAAAGGATGATGTCGACACATCCATATTGTTAAAGGTGGTAAACCTTGCTCGGACAAGTGTCTCTTGGGCCCTTTCTTCTAAAAGATTCCGTAAGAGAAATGTATTCCGTTCAAGGATTTCAGCAGTGTCCACACCGTCCGCTTTATCGTCAGTGTAAAGAATGTCTTGTTCAAGCTGTTTCAATGTACTTTTCAGAATGCTTTTATTATAGGCAATATAGTTCTGACAAAAAAGTTTAATTTGTATTTTGCCAATATCCCACCATTGACTTAGGGATTTATATAGCATTTTACTCTCTCTCCAAGTCTCCCAAAAAAAGGTGAAAGAGTGCACAAAGTTGTGATCTTGCAACAATCTACTATTAAACTTCCAGAGTGAGTGCTTAAGAGTGCTCTGTGTGGTAGAAACTTCAACAGCCATATACTGATGATCAGATAAAGCAGTGGGAATAATACAACTATTAAAAAAATGACCCCTAACACTTTTCTGCACATATATTCTATCAAGTCTGGCTCCGGATATCATGTTAGAGTTTACTTTCAACCAGGTATATTGTTTGGTCTGAGGGAAAGCTTCTCTCCAAACATCTACAAGACAATGATAAGTTATCAAGGTTTTAAGTTCTTCTGATGACTGCTTGTGTGGTTCTTCATGGTTCCTGTCTAAAATATGATTTAGGGTACAATTAAAATCCCCAGCCAGGACAACCATTCTATCCGGCAAAACATCACTTAAAGCAGTTTTCAGTTTTTTAAAGAAGAGAGTTCGCTCTGAACCCACATTTGGGGCTTACACATTAAATAGTGAAAAATTAAGTCCATTAATCGTTACGTCCACACGCAACATTCGACCAGGAACCAATTCAAAAACACTCACAGAATGCTCCTTATACTCCGGCCCAAAGAGAATTGCAACACCTGCGCTAACACTAGAACCATGACTTAAAATCGCCTGCCCCTTCCATTCACTCAACCATTGTACTTGATTATTTGAGTCGGTATGAGTTTCTTGCAAAAAAACTATACTAGCCCTCTTAATAATAATATAGTCAAAAAGACTAAACCTTTTAATAGCATCACGACAACCATTGATATTTAAAGTGCCAAATCTCAAGGATGCCATGAAGAGAAAGAAGAGAAGATACCAAAAAAAATGCATGATAGCCATCACCTTTTGCCTGGTAAGTGCAGTATACTTCTTACATTACTCAGGAGCTTCTTAAGGCGGTATCGTTTTGGTCTGTCTAGCTCATCAAAGGTTGCCTTCCGCATAGCCACAGTACAAGATACCAGGAAAAGTTTTAAATCCGGAAAGTACGACTCAATACTGGGCTTGCGAAGCCCCTTTGTATTGTCAAGGAAAGTGTTTATCTGTTGTAATGAGTAGAGTTTAATCCTACCTTCAGAAGTATTCTCCAAGTCCATTACGTCACTCCCATATAGTTCCTCATCGTCCTTATCGAAATCCACTTCTTGTGAAACATTATCCCCTTGACTCTGATCAATTGACTCATCATTGCTTATTTTAAACACACTTACTTCAAGTTGTGTTTGTTGTTGTTTATCCTCGAGTGAGTCGGCCTCATGCGCGTCTTTTGCATTTATCTGATCCGTACTCAACTCTGACTGTGTGACTACGGGCATAACATCGGCTGCCTGGGCAACCTCAGCTATCTCCACGGCACTATTGCTGGAGTTAGCCGACAGGGATCTTTCCCCATGCTCCTCGTGCGAGCCGCTCGGCGCTGACTCCGCGTCGGCTTGTGGATGTAACGGCGCAGCGTCCGCAACGTCAGAGCCTTGCGCCATACCATCAACAATATTATCAGCCAAAACCTCAGTAACGCCATTATTCCTATTATGATTCGGGCAAGTCTGTCGAACGTGTCCGAAATCGCCACAAATGAAGCACTTCATGGACTCAGAACTAATGAAAATAGTATAATCCTTCCCTTCGATGGTTAGTTTCGCCGACAAGTTCAAAGGATCGCTCTGAGAATTCAAAATCATAAACGAAAAGACAAAAAAAAGACATTACATGCTTAAGTTGGGGATTTTTGCATCCAAGCGTGATCATCTTAATGGGACTCACTAATTTGCCATATCGCGATAGTATTTCCTCTAGCTTCTCATTTTTAACAAATGGAGGTACGTTTGACAAAACAATCTTCTTTGATGGGCTCGACAGAGGCAAAACGGGCACAAACATTTCATTTATTGTTAATCCACTCTCAATTAAATCATTAACCATTTGGCTTTGACTAAAAAAAATGACTATCGCCTTGTTCATGCGAGAGGCTGATCTGATGTTCACGCCGCCGACTGCAGCACTCACGGCCACTAGGCAATCCTCTACTGACACAGACGCATCAGGCATACATTTGCAACCGTGTCTGATAGTCAGTTGTGAGAAATCACCCGCATTTGTCCCCATTTCCCCACTCGCTGACCGAAGTCAGCCCAAAAAATTCTACCACTTAATAAACCTAAAATCAAGAAAAGAAGAAAAAAGAAAGAAACAAACAAACAAAAAACTCCAGATCAACAACCTCTCACCCACGCCAAACTCCGTTCACTCGCTCCCAGCATGCAACACACACAGAGAGAGAGAGAGAGAGAGGGTTGCAGATACTAACCTGCCACATGGACTTCTGTTCACTTGCCCCAGATAGCTTTATTCTGTGCTGTTGTTGACACCTGCTAACCATTGGTGTGACTGTAGGTTAAGACTAATAGTTTTCTTTATAGTTTTATATTTTCTTTTAAGGAAACCTGTAGGGAGGAGGGTGCCCTTTTGTTTGACACTGCTTTTCTCCTGGTTATGTGTAGTCAGGGAGAAAGGGAAGTTGATTTGTTATTTATTTCCTCTTTTTGTTTTATGTTTAGGCAAGTTATGGTTAAAACTGAGTTAGAAACCCTTTTTGTTTGTTTTGTTGGCCTTTGCCCCCTCCTGAAGTTTGTTTCCTTTTATATTTCTCTTTTGATTCAATAAATACTTGTATTAAGCTCATTTGTTTAGTTTGTGTTACTGGGGCTGGAGACAGGAAGTTCCTGTGCTCTCTCTCCAGCTGTGTTACTGCTATGCCTAGATTAATAAAAGGGCTAGCACGAAACACTATTTTCTGCCTTGGTTTTGAGGCTCTCTGAAGAAATGGTCGGTTTTGATGGGCGTGCCACACTGAAGATTTGGAAGTTAACGCCCACGGCTAGGATTGGATAAGACTTGCATATTTAATGAGCTCCAGCTCCTCTCAGTAAATGTGGGGATTGTTTTGAAAGCGTCTGGGGAAACGCTCACAGGACTCGCAAAATATCTTTATCAAACAAACACAAAGATTCATCTCTCATCGACCCGCGATTGATTGGAATATTGTCACCTGATCAGGGAATATAACCGCGAAGCGCGCACACACACACACACATGCGCGCGCAAGAAAGAAATGTTATTTCATTATTCAGTGTGTGTTGCACCGTTCCTGTCGGATCCAATATATAGAAGGCACAGCATTGTGTTTTAATCTCAATATGTCTGCAAATCCAGTCTTGACCTGTATCTTGTTTACAATCGATTTCGTGGTGAAATGAAGCGAACAAACGCTCAATGTCTCACGAGTCGGTGGGCGGGGCTTGAGACAGTTTTTCTGCATCCTATTACATCAGTGGTCGACATATTCTGAGATCTCTCGTTTTCTAGGCCTGGTGTCTATAAAAGCTTTTATTTCACTAACAAGGAAGGTTTCAGCTCTGAAACTTACAGGATATTCTTATATCACAATGAACTTTTATATATCAAAGGCTCAAGGGAAAGTTGATTTCTCAATTCATCACCCCTTTAAGAGCTCGCTCATGTATTGGGGAGCTAAACCATTTAGTGCTTTGTAAGTAATAAGCAAGATTTTAAAATGTATGTGATGTTTAATAGACAGCCAGTGCAGTGTTGACAGAACTGGGCTAATATGGTCATACTTCCTGGTTCTAGTAAGTACTCGAGCTGCTGCGTTTTGGACCAGCTGGAGTTTGTTTATTAGGCGAGCAGGGCAACCACCCAGTAGAGCATTACAATAATCTACAGCTCATGAACGAATCAACTCACTGTTAAGCGTTTGCATTGAGAGCATGAGCCGTAATTTAGATATATTTTTAAGATGGTAGAATGCAGTTTTACAGATGCTAGAAACGTGGCTTTCAAACGAAAGATTGGTATCAAAGAGCACACCCAGGTTCCTCACTGACCACGAGCACTGGACAGAGCAGCATCAAGTGTTAGACAGTATTCTAGGTCACTACAGTATTCTAGGTTACTACTTGTGGAGTGCATCAATGAGCCTCGGCCGCCCATGACCCTGTGGCCGGTTCTCCACTGGTCCTTCCTTGGAGCACTTTTGATAGAGACTGACCACTGCAGACCGGGAACACCCCACAAGAGCTGCAGTTTTGGAGATGCTCTGACCCAGTCGTCTAGCCGTCACAATCTGGCCAAACTCGCTCAAATCCTTACGCTTGCCCATTTCTCCTGCTTCTAACACTTCAACTCTGAGGACAACATGTTCACTTGCTGCCTTCACCGGTCATAATGTTATGCTATTATTAATATGTCTATAGTTCCCTTTCGTTCAGTCACTACGACGTACGTTAGTGACTAACGAATGGGGGTTTCGCTTAGAAGCCAATCATCTTCGAGTATTCAACAGCGCCCAATGGCAGTGCCAATGCCATGGGCATGCGGAATTTGCATGCGTAACTCCGCCCCACCTCGTGGGTATATAAGGAAGTACGCTGGCAACATCGCATTATGTTTCTGCTTTGGAGCCAAGAGCATCTCTTCACTCCTACAAGCCTGAATTCTGAAGTCTTCTCTTCAGTCTTCGAGACCAGCGGTTCTCCAGAGTGTTGGTGTGACGGCGCGTTCCAGCGATCTCATGCTGCCTGCCTGCTGATCTGTGCAGTGATCTGCAACAGCTGTGTGTGTGTTTCCCTGGGCGCTTCGGCACTCTGCAGAGCTTTCCTCTCACAAAAAGAGCTTGCGCGTGGCACGTCTTTTTCAAGACGGTTCGCCCGTGCACTTCCGGGTGCGATCGATCTCCGTTGCTGTCTATGGGCACATTCACTGCTCGATGTGTTTGGGCTTCAGCACGTTCGGGCAGTGTTTGTGGATGCGTCATGTTCCCACTGCGGGAACGTGACCATCGCGATGTCGCGGTCGAGACTCAGTGATCTCCGTGAGGAGAGAGAGTCCCCTCTGCCACACCCCAATCTACCGTCTCCGAGAGAGGTGGTACTTTGGCTGGTGGCCAGGGTGACCTGAGGGCGGTGCCGTGGTATTAAGAACCCCGACGATCATTCCTCGGGCCACGCCCCCTCTCGCACATTGCTTAAACCCGCCCGCGAGTGTTGGACTGAAACAGCGGCCCGTCTCTGACGCCTCGTTCGTTTCGTTCACGCTCCAGATAGCAGTGAGATGTCGATCGCCGCATCCCAAGGTGGGCTGGAGTCCTTTGGGGATGACGATTAGGTTGTGCTCCGCCCCCGGGTGTGTCAGCACTGCCTGATCCGACCTAAGGTTGACAGCCATGTTATCTCGGGCAGCCACGGGTCTCGCGCTGGTGTGGAACTCCGCCCAGTCGCGAGTGCTCGTGGTTGCGCGATTGGTTTTTGGGGACGGCACCCGACAGCTGTTGGGCCCCGCCCCCAATGCCTTTCGCTCCTGAGGTGCATGAGGAGATCGCGCGGTCCCGGAAGTCCCCGTGCTTCCCGCGACCGTTTGGTGGCCTCCTCCGCCTTCTCTGCCCTTGATGGGGCCGCGGCCAAGGGTACACTGGGGCCCCCTCACCCCCACTGTTGAGCTCTCTGTTGCGCACTACGGTGTCCACGGAGGGCTTGACGTGGCGTGGTGTGGCTGTCCTAAGCACCCTCCCAAAGCCTGTGGGCTCGTCTACTTCGGTGCCGTGGTCCTGCAGAGCTACGGGCAGGCCGCCGCCCCTTTGCACATGCACAAGGGTGGAGCCGACCCAGGGCTCTTCAATGAGCTGCGTGCCGCAACTGACCCCGCCCCCGGGCGGTGAAGGTGGCCACACGCTCCCTGGGTCGGGCGATGTCCACAGCTGTGGTCCGGGAGAACACCTGGCCTTACCTGGCGATGTGGAGGACGTTGAGCGGGCCCGCCTCCTCAACTCACCCATATCCCAGGCTGGCCTCTTCGGTGGCGCGGCTGAGAACTGCGCCCAACGGTTCTCGGCCGCCCCTGAGCAGACTGAGGCTGTAACACGTACTGCCCCGGCGGCCA